>KV008778.1:107939-138165 GCA_001598015.1 Dorcoceras hygrometricum
ATTCTGATAGAAACTGAAAGCATAAAACATAATCAAATTTTGAAAACATTTTCTTTAAACATTCTCTGGATCTGTGATTAAAATCACACCTGAAATTATGACAACACTTTAAACATTTTGGTCCAATTCGTTTGATCAAACTCCTGATATCAGTCTCTAGCACTATGGCTCATGGTGAAGGGATATACAGATCCGTCGACCTATACACCTGATCCTTCCTCTGTTGAAAGGGCACACGGTTCGTCAGCCGCGCACTCACCCTTCCTCTGGGGACCCTCTTTGTTGTCATAACTTAAAACATTTTCTAAACATCGTTCTGCTCTTTCTTTTCATTCTTAAAATCTGTTTTCTTTCTCTCTTGTACAAATTACTGGTTTTCTATGTTCAATGATGTACTGGAACTTCAAGGGATTTCTCTTTAAAACTTACGAAGATGAAAACTGAATAAAAGCTCTCAAATCTGTTCAATTGAATCGAATAATTCTTTCGAGTTGAAGCGGAAATGAATAAGGAATCTAATTCTGGAATTTCGTTATTTGTTGAAGAAATTAACAGTAACTCTCTGTTGAATAAAATGAACAGTAACTATCTGTTGAAGAAAATGAACAGTAAGTAACTGTCTACAGACACTCTGGAAAGACACGAACAAAACGGTCAACAGATATCGCTTGGGGAAAACAACGATTGCTGTCAACAGATATGTCTCTGGGTAACGAATTAATAGTGGTACATGAACTAATGCAACTGCTGACAATAGCTGATGATTAACAAAACAACAGCTGGTGAAGAAACTGATGACTAAATAATACAACAGCTGGTTATGAACTAAACAACAGATGACAACGAAATAATGCAACAGCTGATGAACAAACTAACAGCTGATGAACAATAAAACATGCAACAGCTGAACATGAAATAGTGCGACTGCTGATCGCAACGACTGAACGCAAACAATGCGACAGCTGAAATTTATACTTAGAATATTTTCAACAAAGAAATATCAGTCGTGGTATAATAACCAGATTTCAGACTTAACCAGGTGAATGACGATGGTTTTCCTTTGTCTGAAGAATTCAAAATATCTGAAAAAATTTCTGGAAATGATCGAATAAGCTACTTGTAAGCTACTTCGATGGAATTTCTGAAGAAAACTCAAGAATCTACTGGATGAACATCACCAAACCAATTTCTAAAACATTTGTGGATAAAAATACAGTAAAATGCAACTTTCATAAAAACAGAGCATGAACTTTTCTGAACTTTTTGAAGAACATCCGAAGCCATATTCCTTTCTTTAAAATCTCATATAAACATGCAAACAGAATTGAATATATGCTTTCACTGAGTGAGCAAGAAACAGAGTTTACTTGCCTGAATTCTTGAACACAACCACAGTAGAAATCCATCCAACCACTAACACTCCGATCGTCTCCTTCGAAAAACTTTTAAAGACTTTTGTTTGGTTTCTTGAGAGAGAGCACCGCTTAAAAGAAATTGATTTGAAGATAATGATGCATGAAGCAGCTAAGATCCTATATATATATGATTTGTAAATGCCTAGAGAAGAAACGCATTTAAACCAATATGCCAAAATATTCTAAAAGCGTACTCTGTTTTAAAATAAAATGATGCATATGGAAACCGAACGATTTTAGTTAAAATAAAAGGATTCGATCGACTTGCTATAATCGGCTAAACAGCTGCTGCAATCGCATTCTAACATCTGAAATCTGAAACTCGATTAAATGGAGTTAAATAGAATAGCATTGTAAGCCCTCAATCTCATAACTTTCTAATTTGTGGCCTCTAAAATATCTTGGCATTACAGAAGGCATGAAGAGCGACATTTCTTTTTTTGTTGCTAGATGTTTGAATTGTCAACAGGTCAAGGCTGAGAGAAGGAGACCTGGTGGATTGTTGCAAAGTTTAGAAGTCCCTCAGTGGAATTGGGAGCACATTGCCATGGACTTTGTGACTCATTTGCCTTGATCGAGTAGGGGACGCGATGCTATTTTGGTGGTGATTGATAGACTTTTTAAGTCAGCCCATTTTATTCCCTATGATGTTAGATGTTCGATAAAGAAAATGGCGAAGTTGTATATCGATCATGTTGTGAGATTTCATGGAGTGCCTGTTTCGATAGTGTCTGATAGAGATCCAAGATTTACATCTCGATTCTGGAAGATTTTGCAAGCAGCTATGGGTTTGAGATTGGCGATGAGCACTTATTATCACCCTCAGATAGATGGCCAATCTGAGAGGACCATTCAGACTTTAGAGATATGATGCGAGCAGTGGTGATGGATTTCGGTGGTGGCTGGCAGGATTAACTATCCGTAGTTGAGTTTTCTTATAACAACAGCTACCAAGTGACTATCGGAATGGAGCCATTTTAAGCTTTGTATGGTCGCAAGTGTAGATCTCCAGTCTGTTGGGAAGAAGTTGGTGAGAAACAGCTTTCGACCCCTGAGTTTGTGGAGCATATGAGAGATCAGATTTCTTTGATACGAAGTAGAATGAAAGCTGCACGGAACCGCTTCACTAGCTATGCTAACAGATGACGCCGACCTCTGGAATTCAAAGTTGGTGATAGAGTCTTCCTTAAGATTTCTCCTTTCAAGAGCGTGATGAGGTTCAGATTCAAGGGCAATTTAGCTCCTACATTCGTCGGTCCATTTGAAATTGTTGAGAGGATTCTTCAGTTGGTTTATAGATTGCAGCTGCCTGATGAGTTAGCAGCGATACATGATGTTTTTCATTTGTCAATGATGAGAAAATATGAGCCAGATCCATCCTATGTGTTGAGGACTGATGAGGTTGAGCTAGATTCTGTCTTGAGTTATGTGGAATATCCAGTTCAGATTCCGAATAGGAAGGAGAAGCAGTTGAGTAATAAGATTATACCGCTAGTGATGGTCAAATGGAGTAAGCATGATCGAGAAGAATCTACCTAGGAGGTAGAAGAGAAGATGAGACAAGAGTGGCCTCATCTGTTTGAGCTTTGACAGTGGAGTTGAGTTGGTTAGTTTTCGTGTTTTGTTAATTTTGATCTGCGAATGCCTTTGATTTTGAGGACGAAATCTCTTAAGATGGGAGAATGTGAGGGTTGAGATTCGACAAGTGATTAATCTAGTAATCAGATTTGGTTTGGGATTATTCACGGGAGTTGTGGATTTTCGAATATCAGATTTGAGAATTTTGTCGAATCTAGTTGGTGATTTTCAGATTTGAAATAGAACTGTTCAACTTTGAGTTGCGGGTTTCTATCGAATGAGATCTGAGTAGTCGAGATTGGCGCGAGGAGTGATGCGTCGTCGTTTCTCAATTTCAGATGTCTCGCTAGTGGGTGAAATCTGTTCAGGAGCATGACCAGATGTCAACACGGGTCAACAGTGCTGTTTAGCGTGCGAGCGTAGATGTGAGAGTTAGCGCAAAGATGCCACGTGTTAGTCAACGTGTCTGGGTTGACAGCTGGTGTTAGCGCTAGAATATGATGAGAGATCTTGATGAGCGTGAGAAGCAGTGAGTGCTGAGATCTGTTTCATACGTGAGGCAGTGCGACGTTGTTTGCTTGTGCGAGCAGGAACCTTTGTACGTCGTCGTTTTGATTAGTTACGCTTGTGTTTAGCGTTAGCGTTGAGAACTTAGATTTGATTTAATGCTGGGATAAGATTTGAGGGCTTGTGCCTTAGTGCTAAGATCTGATGCAGAGATCTGTTTATGTTGGTGTTGACTTTCACTGTAGGCTTTGACTCGAAGATTTAAGTGCAAGAGCTCATTAGCACTTAGCGTATTTCGAACCCGACATTTCTTATCGCCTTCCCCAGTGAGCCCTCGATAGTTACTGTTCATCGAACACAATTTCTCCGATTTATCGTCGATTTCCGCCGTAGTTTGGAGCAAGGTGGGTGGCGCTGAATGCGTCTCCCTTAGCCCTTTTGATTGTTATCAGTTAGGCGACCTGAGTCGACGCGTAGGAGGAGAACGAAGAAATTTCAGTGTTCGTGAATTTCTACGATAGCTGACCCAAGAGTTCTTTAGCTCGTTTGAGCTTTTGTGTAAGTGTTTCCTTACTGTTTCAAGCTTAGTTATAGGTGTTAGAACCTGAGTTGATAGGTAGAACCAGATTTGATTTCTGACCGTAGATAGTAAGGTGTATAAGTTCAGATTTGATTTCTGACCGTAGACAGTAAGGTGTAGAAGTTCAGATTTGATTTGAATTGTTAGATGCTTTGACAGATTTGAGCTTCTGGGCAGTTCCTGCTGTGTTTATCGAGACCAGCGGGGAAGCAGAATTGAGTAGGCTGAGGTTGCCGTGCCCTTGTGAGATCTGTTGAGGTAGAAACTGAGATCTGAGGTACGAATTGAGCTTCTGATTACAGCTTGACATAAGCGTGTTGTATTTTGGAGAATGAATGGTATTCTGTTTATTCTGTATTCTACGTGAAACAGATTTGGTTCATTGCTTGCATTATGTGTTCTGTTTTACAAAATTTGTGCATGTTGAAATCATATATGAATTTCATGGAATTCATGTATACATATTGAGCCTGATGATTGATTGATTACCGAATTGAGAGCCACGTTGTGATCGGCAGACAGATGTGTCGTGTCTGAAAGGTCCAACGCTATCATCGGAGTGGTGACCGACTGACTCGTCATGTCTGAATACCACCGAGCTGTTATGGGTAATTGAGTGGCCAGCCCTGAAGATCACGGACCGATGATTTCCACCGGCTGATTGTTTGTGCGTGGTATAGAGGCTCTCCTTGGTTTGCCAGCTGACTCGTTGGCCTAGATGATCGATTCTTTGACAGCCCTCATGCATTCATGTTTTGAATTACTGCATGTCTATGAGTTGCTGTTGTCTTAGTGCTCTTCGTACTGAGGTTTGACCTAGTATTTATTTTCCTGATTCTGTGTCCTTGGGTCTGTGTTGCCCAATGCAGGAGCTACAGGTAATATGGCTGGGCAGAGTGGAGCTTCAGTTAGTAGATCCCCGCTTGGTTGAGTCCCATTGTATTGTATTATGTATCGAACCAGGGGATGTCCTGAGGTTTTATGTATTTTGGGGATCTTTTAATTGAGTTTATTTGAATACCTGTTTGTTATTTGGATTTGAGTAAATTCTATTTTGAGTATGAATATTTTGAATGACTAACTTATGATTCAGGCCCAAACATTTGAAAAATTTTTAAGCCCTATTTTTATGATTCCGCGATTATGCGCTTAATTGTATTGTTAATCTTTGCTGATTAGCACGGGGCCTGACACAATTTCCACCTGTGAAACCACGTTCACCATGACGTAGTACACAGGGTTGTATATTTCGGAGATTGTGAGACTGCATGGGATACCAGTCTCGATTGTGTCGGAAAAGATATACATTTTACATCAGCGTTTTGGAGGAGTCTTCACGCTTCTTTAAGGACGAAGCTGCATTTCAGCACCGCTTTAAACCCCCATAACGTTTGGCAGACAGAACAATGAACCAGGTACCAGCGGATCTGCTGCGGGCTTGTGCTATTGAATTTCAGGGGATTTGGGAAACCAAGATACCTCTATGAGAGTTTACCAATAACAACAACTTTCAGGCCTCCATCGGCATGGCACCATATGAGGCACTCGATGGGAGGAGGTTCAGATTGTCCATCCACTGGGACGAGGTAGGTGAGCGGAAAGAGGTGGGCCCTGAGATGAGTGCAGTAGATGGTAGATATAGTGACAAGGAACATGGATAGTGTTAGGCCTCTTGCTCCACTCAGAGTTAAACCACGCAAAACATTAGCGGAAGCATACAAAAAGTGGCTTAAAATTTTCTCTTTAGGCCTGACGGTTTAAAACATATAATTTTTTAATACTCAAAGTAATCCCAGTATTTTACAAACACTCAGTACAACAGTACAGCATTTAAACAATTACAAATACTAGTACTACAACGGATTACACAATCCCACAAGCACAGGGCATTCCCCGGCTAACAGTATTAGTACATATATGCTATACACTAACTGGGACACTCTATCCACCTCCTGGGCCACCTCTAGCTGGGTCAAAGCCACGACAAGCAGAGAAACCTGGGAAACCTGAAAAACATACAGGAAACAATACACAAGCCCCAGAGGGACATCGGGGTCAAACCCCAATACGGAGAGCAATACAAACAGCATAAGAAAAGAAACAGATAAATATGCAAATGCTATGCAAGGGATCTAGGCTACAATCGAAAGCAAGGAGCCAAAGGATCTCAACAACAGCTCAACAGCAAGATATGATCAAAGGAAACAAAATCAATGGCCACGGGTATACTGAGCACATGGGAGCTACCCACTCATCTCAAGTACACCATACCAGATGCTAACCAAACAGCTCCACCTGTTGTTGCCCACTCATGAGATGTGGGAGCTACCCACTCCGCTCATAGCGGCTAACAAACCCAGCAGAGAGTAGAGGGACACGGGAGTTTCTCGCTTGGCCTCTGAGGTATACGGGAACTACGCGCTCATCCTCAAACACAGCATCCTGGTATTCTTCAATCAACAAAACAGGAAAAACTAGCAAAACATAGCTCAACAGGATAATGCGTGTATGCAAATGCAATAGCTGATATCAATACAATTCACAACAATAACAGCACAGAGCATACACAGCAAAGCACATAATCCATGCTCAATCCTAAGCTGTAAACAAGCTCACATCGGTACCTCAATTCTCTGTGCAACAATTAAAACAAGCAGGTTGCAACAATGACGTCCCGAGCACACAGATCTACCACCTGCTCAATGGTAACACACAATTCCTCAGGGACCGAAGCACAGAAAACAGCAGCTGGGAGTTACGAACTCCACCAGAGCTATCCTACCTTTCTAACTCAACAAAAAGCTCTAAAAAAGCTTAAAGTTAGGAGCTTTACTAACCCCAATAAGATAGGAGCGAAATACGACGCTTATGCTAACAGACTACACAAGGGAGATGTATTCGCACACCTCACCAGCTTCAAGCAAACGTTCGAAAACGATATCCAAACGAAGCGTCTCAGCAAGAGGAGTCCAACGCTACCAATCACACTCTCGTCGGAGCTGCCTACTGCCGGCAATCGAAGAAGATAAGGTTTGGTGAACAGTATCTAGGGTATTGCGACAGAAATTGCTATCGGGAAATATTCTAAGTATGGAAATTGGATACTCAATTCGAAGACCAAGTCCTCTTATCTAGGCCAAAGCTTCTCACAGCTGAAGAAACAGTATCCACCACACTTAATCTATCGCAACTGGTATTATCGCTCGCAAACAGATCTCACTCTACGCCAAAACAACGATCGCTACTAACTCAAACGACGTCGTAGAGAACTACTGTCGCAACTGGACACGTTACCCGCTACTCACTGTTGAACACTAACCAACATCTGCTAGCAACGGTACAACAGATCTCTCACACAGCTGACGCAAACACAACTCACAGCTGAGTCTTCTTCGCTAATCCAAAACGTTGTCGTTCCAACTAATACAAACGACGATGTACTAGCACCCGCTACTGAAAGCTCGCTATCTCACCACTGAACACTAACGACAACAGATATCGCTACAACTACTGAACACAACCACTCAGGGACCACTTCTCACGTCACCTCTGCTGAACGTCAACATTCAGTGATGACCTGTGCTAACTACTGAGTAGATTCCGCGCCAACTCTAAATCTCCAGAACTGTTCTAAGGGCTAAAATGAAACCCGATAGCTTCTCCAATCTCATCAACGCAAATCTCATCTTAATAAAACCCGATTAATTAACTCAAATAATCTTATCAGCTTTCGAGTCTCACAGATAGGATGAGGACTGTCCAGATTTGACGAAAGAGTTATGCTGATCTGAGGAGGAGGGAGTCAGAAATCACAGCGCTTTTGAATTTGGAGGAGCGGCCTACTTGGATATTAGGCAGACAGGATAAGAATCTACTCAACAGGACCATTCCCATGGTCAAGGTCCAGTGGCTGAATCACTATGAGGAGGAAACTATGTGGGAGGTAGATGCTTACAACGAGGAGCGCTACCCAGAACTTTCGGTAAGTTTTTGAATTTCGAGGATGAAATTCTTGTTAGGGGTGAGAGTATTGTAATTCCTTGAAATTTTTCCTATTAAAATTCGCATGCTTTAGTATTATTTCATTTATTTTAATAGCTATATAGAAAAAGCAGTAGTATTTAAATTATGTTATTACGAGTATCTTTTCAGAAGTTTTAGTACAGGTGCTATGAGTTCGGAATGGAGACAATGGGATAAACGAGGTAAATATAATTTTTAAATAATTAATTTATTCCTATGCTTTGGAAAAATTTTATAGCAATAAAAGTTCAAAGGTCCTTTTCTTAAAACAAGTTTCTCCTCCAATTTTATCACCCAAATTTTTGAAATTGTACAAAGGAGGGAGAAAGGATTTTTGAGTAGCACTTTTATCAATAGGCTAGCAACTTTACCACTGACAACTTCATAGCCCAATTTTTCCTTCTTTAAAGTGGGTCTCGGCCTGCACACACACACGCCACTATTTTGTTTATAAGAAAAAGGAGACCCTAGCCTCCCTTGTAGTTGCCCTTATTCTTTCACCCCATCATCTTACAGCTATCTAAAGTTAAACAAGCGACGCTCCCGGTGTTATCCATCCCTTCAGCTTCGTGACACAGCTTGTAAGTTTCTCAAAATAAGGCAAGTACAAAAAAAACTCTACTCTGAGTGCACCTCTCATTCATATTATTGTTTGTGTGTTTAATTTTTCAATTCTGATGAATTGAGGCTTCAAATTTATGTCAATTGTGTCATATTTGTCCCTATTTATCATGAAGACAATGCCTAGAAATCGAGTTTTGTGAAATCGTTGATGGTTTTTGAGCGAGGGCGGTGGTTTAGCTTAGAGCAGGGACCAAGGGCTGTTGATGTCGAGGAAGAAGGGGCAGCGGTCGTACGTGGCCCGGGCTTTGTCCCAGCCATGTTTTGATATCTGCTTAAACCGTAAGCTATGTTTGGTGAGTTTCAGTCGTAAGCTATTCCCGCCACCTGCTCAAGTCGTAAGCTGTCTTCCCCTGCATAAGTCGTAAGCTGAAGTGACCACCATGAGCTGAATTGACTACCGTGAGTTGTAGTGCTCACTGTCAGCTGTAGTGGGCATCATAAGCTGTAGCATGCACCGTAAGCTGCAGTGCGCACTGTAAGCTCTAGTGGGTACCATAAACTGAAGTGGTCACAGTAAACTTAGTTGACGAACGAGATCTGAATTGACCATCCTAAGCTGAGTTGATCCCCGCGATCTTGGTTGACCATACTAAGCTGAATTGAACCCCACGATCTGGGCTGACCATCCTAAGCTGGGTTGATCCCCCGTAAGCTGTACTGACCTTCGTGCGCTAAGTTGACCATCGACAGCTAAGTAGACCCCCGTGAGCGAGACGACCAGCATAAGCTGAGTAGAGCGTCCTAAGATGAGAGAAGGGTTACGATCTGATCTGCATACTATAGATTGAGTAGAGTTCTCTGTGCTGTTTTAGTGAACAATCTGGTCCGAAGCCCCAAGTTGATGTTGACAGACGTGCTGATCTACGTACTCTAAACTAAAACGAGTACTCTGTGATGTTTTAGTGAGAGATTTGGTCCGAAGCTCGAGCTGATATGGGCAGACGTGCTCACCTGATTACTGCGAGATTAGAGGAGAGTGCGTGATCTGAGCCCCTAAGCTGAGCTATTGCGGTGTGAGTTGTACTGGTAGCAGGTGTTGTTCTAGGCGCTGCAAGATAGCTGGGCATGGTTTGAGTTCAAGGGGTAGCCTACTGTCATGAAAATTTTAAAATGATGGTTTTGAGTTATTTTATGATGCTTGAGAAATTTTTCGAAGAAGTTTTATGCATTTTGAACCTTTACAAAAATTTTGAGGAAAATAAAAATTGAACTTTTGAGGCATAAAATTGATATCGAGGCATGACGTATGAGGAAATATTTTTTTTAGGAATAATGTTGAGCAAAAGCTGAGACTGTTTTGAATGATGGGATTTTGCTGTGGTGTTTCTAATTTGACGGATATGGTGGTCTGGACACGTTCCGTTTGGCCATATCAACATGAGTGATATGGTGTGCGGGAGACGTTCCGTTTGGCCATATCAACTTGACACGTATTGGGCTTTAGAAAAGTATGGGTTTGCCTTTACACTTGACAGGACTGGTGTGCCTTTCCAACCTGGTACCATGGTATTTATATTGCTTGGTCAGGCAAATTGAGGTTGAGGGACCACAATTGAGAAACGGAGTTCAATAGAAATTTTTTTTATTTACGAGTTTATTGCCTATGCATGAATTTTAATGACAATCATTTGAGATGAGGTTTTTATTATGCATTTAAAGTTTGAGAAATATTAATTGAATATAATTATGTTAATGCATGTGCTTGTATTTCTTAGTACTTGTTATTCTTCATTTTGTAATTGTTGAGCCTTTAGACACACTACCTTTGATTGGTGCAGATGACGTAGAGACTGAGATCAATGGCAGTCCAGCTTGGCATATTTCTATCGACGTAGAGGTTTCCGCCTATGTTGAGAGGAAATTTTTTATTTATATATGATTTTTCAGCATGTTATTTTGGTGGAGAATTATTATTAAAGTTGAGATTTTGTAGTACAACTTATTTGATCTATGATTAGTGTTTTCTTCGGTTGCTACCACGTTGTGCTAAAATTCCTATTAATTTAACATTATTGAGTTTTTTTATATATATAAAAACTTCCGCATTTATATTACTAGAAGAAGGAATATAGTTCGAGGGTGTTTGAGTAGAGCTTGAAAAGCGGTTTCCAACGATACCACTCTTGTCCAAATCTGATCGACCAAACTTCGAAAATCAGAAAATAAAGATATCAGATGAACAGTCCATTGACAAGGGTTTCAGGAAAATATCTGTCGAACACTCGGAAGGTGATATGGTACCTATGGTCTAAAAATGACTTATTTTTGGGTCAACGGGTCCTATTTATACTACTAAATCCCCCGATCAGAGTACCTTCGGACCAGCTCAGACCTACACTGTGAGACCCAAAAGATGATGAGATTAATTGAGTTAATTAATCGGGTTTTAATTGAGATCAGCTTTGTGTCGATGTGCTTGAAGAAGCTATCGGGTTTTGTTTTAGTCCTTGGATCAAGTTTGGAGAGTTATTTTGGCTTGATATCTGTTCAAAAGTTAGCGTGGGTCATCGCTGAGTGCTAGCGTTCAGCAGTGGTGACATGAGCAGTTGTCGCTGGATTGTTGGTTTTCAATTTTGAGGAAAAAACTGATATCGAGGGTATTCAGATGTCTCCTAGCGTGTCTTCAGTAGCGGGTGTTAGTACATCCTCGTTTGGATTAGTTGGAACGACAGCGTTTGGATTAGCTAAGAAGACTCAGCTGTGAGTTGCGTTAGCTTCAGCTGTGTGAGAGATCCTATGTTGAGTTGCTATCAGATGTTGGTTAGTTGTTCAGCAGTGAGTAGCGGGTGACGTGAACGACAGCGTTTGGATTAGCTAAGAAGACTCAGCTGTGAGTTGCGTTAGCTTCAGCTGTGTGAGAGATCCTATGTTGAGTTGCTATCAGATGTTGGTTAGTTGTTCAGCAGTGAGTAGCGGGTGACGTGTCCAGTTGCGACAGTAACTCTCTGCGACGTCATTTGGTTTAAGTGATCGCTGTTTTAGCTTGGAGTGAGATCTGTTGTGAGATCTAGGTGCGAGTGGGTATATCAGCTGTGATACCTTAAGTTGTCGGTGGATCTGTTCCCAGTTTCTGTCAGTAGTGAGATTTAAATAGGGAGCTTAGCCTTAGTTATCTATTATTATTCCCGACACTTAGAATATTTCCCGATAGCAAACTCTATCGCGACACCCTAGTTACTGTTCTTAGAACCTTCTATCGGCAGCTCCTATTGAAGTAAGAGTGGTAGCGTTGGACTCCTCTTGCTGAGACGCTTTGTTTGGATATTTCTTTCGGACATTTGCTCGAAGCTGGTGAGGTGTGCGAAGACATCTCCCTTCTGTAGTCTGTTAGCATAAGCGTTGGATTCCGTCCTAGCTTGTTGGGGTAAGTGTTCAGATTCTACCTTGGGTTGTTTAGAGCTCTCTGTTGAGTTAGAGGGGTAGAATAGCGCTGGTCGAGTTCATAGCTCCCAGCTGTTTCTTTTCTGTGCTTCGGTCCTGAGTAGTTGCTTGTGTTTGGCTTAGAAGGTGGTGGATCTGTGTTGCTCGGACCCTGATTGCAGTAATTATTTCACAGAGACTTGAGGTACGGATATGAGCTTGTTTACAGCATTGAATTAGGCATGGATATTATGTGCTCTTGTGTATGCTTCTGTGTTGTTATCTGCTTGCTTGTATTGTGTTGTAATCGCAAGCTGTTCATGGCATACACATTGTTCATGTGAATTCAGATCCCGTTGAGCTTGCCTTGTTGTTGTTTTTCTCTGTGTGTACCAGAATGCTGTTGAGGCTGAGCGGGTAACTCCCGTATCTCATCTCCCTGCTGGGATCTGTTAGCCACTATGAGCGGAGTGGGTAGCTCCAACATCTCATGAGTTGGGAAACAGCGGGTTGAGTCATGTTGTGCATCTGGTACCGTGTGTTGAGACGATTGGGTAGCTCCCATATACTCACACACCCCGTGGCCACTGACTTACTGTTGTTCAAATGATCCTTTGTTGCTGTTGAGCAGTACCTTGAGATCCTTTGGCTCCCTGCGTTTTGGTTGTATCCTTGCTCTCATGCATAGCACTTGCATTTTATCTATTTCCATTTAACTGTTGTTTTCAGTTGCTCTCCGTACTCTGGTTTGACCCCCTGTCCCTCTGGGGCTTGGTATTGTTTTCTTGTATGTGTTTTCAGGTTACCATGGTTTCTCTGCTGGTCGTGGAGCAGACCCAGCTGGTGGTGCCCCAGGAGGTGGTTAGAGTGTCTCAGTTAGCGTATAGCATATTATGTATCAGTACTTATAGCCGGGGGTTGTCCTGTGCTTTGTAGTAGTGTTGTTTGGTACTTGATATGTGTTTTAATGATGTACTGTTGTACTGAATTGTGTGGTTAAATTGGGATACTTTAAGTATGGTTGTATTTTAAATTATATGTTTTAATCGTCAGGCCAAAGCAAAAATTTGAATCCACTTTTATATGATTCCGCTATTGTTTTTCGTGGTTTAACTCTGAGTAGAGCACGAGGGCTGATATTTTTTGTATCAGAGCTTAAGCTGGGATAAGCTCGATTTTTTTTATCACACTTGAGTCTAGGCATAGTGTTGCGTGTTGAATGTGCTTGATTATGTGATTCTATGTGATATATTTATCTGTTGTTGCGAGACCTTACATTCTTAGTGCCTTCGTAGATGCCGCCTAGACGTAGGGGTAGAGGTAGAGGTCAGTTTCAACTGGAATCTGAGGGTCAGAACGAAGAGGAAGTGCAGCATAATGTTCCTCGTCGTGGACGCGATAGACAGATTGACTTGGAGGTATATGAGCTGGCAGCCCGAGTGGACGTTATGGAACTGGTGATGGCGAGGTTTCAGCGGATGAATCCTCAGATGTTCAATGGAGATGAACCTATTTCTGATGTTGAGTCTTGGTTGCAGCACATTACCAGGTTGTTCGATCATGTCAGGTATGACAATGAGCGTAGACTGAGTTTAGCTACGTTTCGGTTTAGGATAAGCGCTGAGCGATGGTGGAGAGGTGCTTCTAGGACTCTCAAGGAGACAGGCGTGGGGATTTCATGGAGTAGCTTTTGTACTGCCTTTCGTCAGGAGTACGTTCCGGAATCTTTTGTGAACGCCAGGGAGCGAGAATTCGATAACCTGGTTCAGGGTTCTATGTTCGTGGGTGAGTATGCCCGGAGATTCTCTTCTCTTCTTGCCTATGTTCCGCACGTTGCTGGCCGAAAGAAGGCGAAGAGGAACAAGTTCATGGAGGGGCTCAATGAAGAGCTGTATTCGTTTGTGTTAGCGGGTTCACCGACGAGCTATACAGAAGCGGTGGACAGGGCTATAGACATTGAGGAAGGACTTTCCGAGTCAGTGCAGTCGTCTCAGCCACCCCCACAGCAGCAACAAGTAGCCCAAAAGTCTGGACATCAGAGGTTTAGACCTTGTGGTAGAGAGTTTAAGAAGAAGTCTGGTTCTAGTTATTCTGGCTCGGGGAGTTCAAGCAGTGGTAGTAGCTCGAAGGTGGAGTATTGTGGCCAGTGTGGTGGAAAGCACTAGAGCAGTGTGTTGGTGTGCAGGGTTCGTGCAATGTTTGTGGTCAGTACTGACATTTTGCTAGAGTGTGTCCTTTGTCTGGATCGCAGCATACCGCAGCTCCACCGCAAGGTCGAGGTGGATCTTCTAGAGGTCGTTCTGCTTTTCTTGTTCAGCAGCAGAGGTTAGGGGAGCCTCAGTTTAGGCCGTTTCAGCAGCCTGGTCCTTCGCGGTTTGGACAGTCTTCCCATCCACAGTTTTTTGGACCTCAGTTTGCTCAAGAGAATGCCATGACTAGCATGCGGAGGGCACGCCAGGCGGAAGGATTATCGTAGGTACTTTCTTTGTTTTCGATTTTCCTGTGCGTGTGTTATTTGATACAGGAGCATCACATTCTTTCATTTATGATGCATTTGTGGTTGAGCATGGTTTGCGTACCACATCTTTGTGTGATGTTGTATCTGTTGCGACTCCTGCCGGCGCGAGCCTGTTCTCCCAGGAGATTTTGTTAAATGGTGTTCTTAGGTTTGGCGAGAGTGATGTTGGATTTTGACTGTATAGTGGTAATGGATGTGTTGTCTAGCTATAGGGCCATTGTCGATTGTTTCCAATCTTGTGCGATTTAGGCCCCAGTCTGGCGAGAAATGGAATTTCTACGGCCAAGATTCCCAGTTGAATATTCCTTTAGTATCTGCGATGGAGATGTTTAGCCTGTTGTCGCTAGAGAATGTTGGTTTTATGATCTATGCCTTAGATGGGTCTTCTTCTTCGAGCATAGAGCTTAGTAGAGTCCCCGTTGTTCGTCATTTCCCGGATGTTTTTCCTGAGGATATTCCTGGTTTTCCTCCGCGGCGGGGGATAGAATTCAGCATTGAGTTGGTACCTGGTACAGCTCCATCTCGCGTGCTCCGTATCGTTTAGCGCCTGCTGAGTTGAGGGAGCTTAAGGTTCAGCTTAGCGATTTGCTGGAGAAGGGATTCATTAGACCGAGTATGTCTCCGTGGGGAACGCATATCTTGTTTGTCAAGAATAAGGATGGGTCGATGATGATGTGTATCGACTTTAGGCAGTTGACAAGGCGACAATGAAGAATAAGTACCCTTTGCCTAGGATCGATGACTTGTTCAATAAGCTTCAGGGTTCGTCTTTATTTTCAAAGATCGAAATTCGGTCCGGGTATCATCATTTGCGCATCCGTGAGCAGGATGTTGAGAAGACTGCGTTTCGTACGAGGTATGGGCAATATGAGTTTCTAGTTATGCCTTTCGGTTTGACGAATGATCCCGAAGTTTTCATGGACTTGATGAATAGAGTCCTTAGAGAGTTCATCGATCAGTTTGTGATTGTGTTTATTGATGACATTTTGGCGTACTCTAAGACTCCGTTGCAGCATAAAGAGCATTTGAAGTTGGTTCTTCAGAAGTTACGAGACTTGCAGCTGTATGCTAAGTTCTCCAAGTGCGAGTTTTGGTTAGACCGAATTGTGTTTCTGGGTCATTTGATTTCTGTTGATGGCATTTCTGTGGATCCCAGTATGGTTGAGGTAGTGATTAACTGGGAGCGTCCCAAGAATGTTGCTGAGATTCGTAGTTTCTTGGGTTGGCTTTCTATTATCGGCGGTTTATAGAAGGATTTTCTAGTATAGCTAAGCCAATGACGCAGTTGACTCAGAAAGACAAGAGGTTTGTGTGGACTGAGCAATGCGAGAATAGTTCTCTGTTGCTCAAGGAGAAGCTAAACTACTGCGCCTGTGTTAGCTCTGCCGTGTGGTTCAGGAGGTTTTGTTGTTTGTGCAGATGCTTCCTTGAATGGATTGGGTTGTGTGTTGATGCAGAATGGTCGAGTCATTGCGTATGACTCTCGTAAGTTGAAACCACATGAGACTCGTTATCCAATTCATGATTTGGAGTTAGCAGCAGTGGTTTTTTCTTTGAAGATATGGCGCCACTACCTGTATGATGAGAAGTTTATGGTGTACTCCGACCACAAGAGTCTTCAGTATCTGTTCTCCCAGTCATATTTGAACATTACACAGTGTGTATGGATGGAGATTCTTAGGATTTTGATTGGAAGATCAAATATCAGCCCGGGAAGATGAATGTAGTTGCTGATGCGTTGAGCAGAAAGGCTCAAGTGGCGATGCTGGCTGCAGATTTCGAACGTCCATGAGAATCTAAGCACTACTGGTTGGCAATTTTACCCAGCTGAGGATTATGTTGTGGTGTCTTCAGTTCAATTTTAGCCACAGATTCTTGCTAGCATTAGAGCAGTTCAGAGGACTGATCCATCCATCCATGAGTTCAAGCTGAAGGTGAGAGCTTGTCAGTTGGAAGACTACTCTGTTTCATCCGATGGTTTCCTGAGGTTTCGTGGCAGGCTGGTTGTGCCAAATCTTGTTGATCTTAAGGAAGAGATCTTGCGAGAAGCGCATTGCAGTAGATACAGTGTCCATCCTGGTGCAAGGAATATGTAACACGCCTTGAAGCAGCATTACTGGTGGGCAGGTTTGAAGAGTGATGTTGCTGATTTTGTAGCCCGATGTCTGAATTGTCAGCAAGTAAAGGCAGATAGGATGAGATCTGGTGGTTTGTTGCAAAGCTTAGAGGTGCCCCAATGGAATTGGGAGCACATACCTATGGATTTTGTAACGTATTTGCCTCGTTCCAGCAGAGGTTGTGATGTAGTTTGGGTTGTTGTAGACAGATTCTCGAAGTCTGCGCACTTCATTCCCTACAACATGAGCTATTCTTTGAAGAAGATGGCGAAGCTGTACATAGATTTCATGGTGCGTTTGCATGGTGTGCCAGTTTTGATTGTTTCAGATCGTGATCCAAGGTTTAATTCCGGGTTTTGGAAGAGTTTGCAAACAGTTTTGGGTACTAGATTGGATATGAGTACAGCGTATCACCTCCAGACAGATTGCCAATCTGAGAGAACTATCCAGATTTTAGAGGATACGATGAGAGCTGTTCTGATGGATTTTAGTGATAGCTGGCAAGAATCGTTGTCTTTGGCTGAGTTTTCCTACAATAACAGCTATCAGGTCACGATTGGGGTGGCACCATTTGAGGCTTTGTATGGCAGGAAGTGCAGATCGCCAATATGTTGGGAAGAAGTGGCGGAGAAGCACCTGTCTTATCCAGAGTTTGTGCAGCATATGAGAGATCGGGTGGATTTAATTCGCCAGAGAATGAAAGCTGCACAATATCTCCAAGCTAGTTATGTGAATAAAAGGCGTAGGCCTTTAGAATTTGAGGTTGGTGATCTAGTTTTCCTTAAGGTTTCTTCTTTCCACAGTGTTATGAGATTTGGTCTCAAGGGAAAGTTAGCTCCTCATTATGTTGGTCCTTATGAGATAGCTGAGAGGATTGTCCCTTTGGCATATCGTTTGCTGTTGCCACCAGATTTCTCCTCTTTTCATGATGTGTTTCATGTTTCGATGTTGAGGAAGTATGAGCCAGATCCCTCGCATGTGTTGAGAACTAATGAGGTTGAGTTAGATCGGACTTTAAGCTATGTGTAATATCCCTTGCAGATCTTGGATAGAAAATAGAAACAGCTGAGGAACAAAACCATTCCTTTGGTGAGGGTTTAGTGGAGCAAACATGGTAGAAAGGAAGCTACTTGGGAACTAGAAGAGAAGATGCAGCGTGAGTGGCCGCATCTATTTCAGTGAAATTAGTATCAGATTTCAGTAGCTAGCTTGTTCCTTGCTTTTCCAGTGGTTACTGGTGTTGTTTCCCCAGTTATCTTGAACTCTTGATCTTGAGCTGTTTGATTTCGAGGACGAAATCCTGTTTTAGTGGGGGAGAGATGTGAGACCCAAAAGCTGATGAGATTAATTGAGTTAATTAATCGAGTTTTAATTGAGATCAGCTTTGGGTCGATGTTCTTGAAGAAGCTATCGGATTTTGTTTTAGTCCTTGGATCAAGTCTGGAGAGTTATTTTGGCTTGAGATCTGTTCAGAAGTTAGCGTGGGTCATCGCTAAGTGCTAGCGTTCAGCATTGGTGACGTGAGCAGTTGTCGCTGGATTGTTGGTTTTTAGTTTTGAGGAGAAAACTGATATCGAGGGCATTCAGATGTCTCCTAGCGTGTCTTCAGTAGCGGGTGTTAGTACATCGTCGTTTGGATTAGTTGGAACGACAGCGTTTGGATTAGCGAAGAAGACTCAACTGTGAGTTGCGTTAGATTCAGCTATGTGAGAGATCTGATGTTGCGTTGCTATCAGATGTTGGTTAGTTGTTCAGCAGTGAGTAGCGGGTGATGTGTCCAGTTGCGATAGTAACTCTATGTGACGTCGTTTGTTTAAGTGATCGTTGTTTTAGCGTGGAGCCAGATCTGTTGTGAGATCTAGGTGCAAGAGGGTATATCAGCTGTGATAGCTTAAGTTGTCGGTGGATCTGTTCCCAGTTTCTGTCAGCAGTGAGATTTAAATAGGTATCTTAGCCTTAGTTCTCTATTATTGTTCCCGACACTTAGAATATTTTACGATAGCAAACTCTGACGCAATACCCTAGTTACTGTTCTTTGAACCTTATCTTCTCCAATTTCCGACGGTAGACAGCTCCGATTGAAGTAAGAGTGCTAGCGTTGGACTCCTCTTGCTGAGACACTTTGTTTGGATATTGCTTTTGGACGTTTGCTTGAAGCTGGTGAGGTGTGCGAAGACATCTCCCTTCTGTAGTCTGTTAGCATAAGCGTCGGATTCCGTCCTAGCTTGTCGGGGTAAGTGTTCAAATTCTACCTTGTGTTGTTTATAGCTCTCAGTTGAGTTAGAGGGGTAGAATAGCTCTGGTCGAGTTCTTAGCTCCCAGCTGTTGCTTTTCTGTGATTTGGTCCTTGAGTAGTTGCTTGTGTTTGGCTTAGCAGGTGGTGGATCTGTGTTGCTCGGACCCTGATTGTAGTAATTGTTGCATAGAGACTTGAGGTACGGATGTGATCTTGTTTTACAGCGTTGAATTAGGCATGGATATTATGTGCTGTTGTGTATGCTTCTGTGTTGTTATCTGCTTGCTTGTATTGTGTTCATAATCGCAAGCTGTTCATGGCATACGCATCGTTCATGTGCATTCAGATCCTGTTGAGCTTGCCTTGTTGTTGTTGTTCTCTGTGCGTACCAGGATGCTGTTGAGGCTGAGCGGGTAACTCTCGTACCTCATCTCCCTGCTGGAATCTGTTAGCCACTATGAGCGGAGTGGGTAGCTCCCACACTCATGAGTTGGGCAACAACGGGTTGAGTCATGTTGTGCATCTGGTACCGTGTGTTGTGACGAGTGGGTAGCTCCCACATACTCACACACCACGTGGCCACTGACGTACTGATGTTCATTTGATCCTTTGTTGCTGTTGAGCAGTTCCTTGAGATCTTTGGATCCCTGCGTTTCGGTTGTAGCCTTGCTCTCATGCATAGCACTTGCATTTTATCTGTTGTCATTTAACTGCTGTTTTCAGTTGCTCTCCTTACTGGGGTTTTACCCCATGTCCCTGGGTCTTGGTATTGTTTTCCTGTATGTGTTTTCAGGTTACCATGGTTTCTCTGCTGGTCGTGGAGTAGACCCAGCTGGTGGTGCCCCAGGAGGTTGTTAGAGTGTCCCAGTTAGCGTATAGCATATTATGTATCAGTACTGATAGTCGGGGGTTGTCCTGTGCTTTGTAGTAGTGTTGTTTGGTTGTCCCTGGGTCTTGGTATTGTTTTCCTGTATGTGTTTTCAGGTTACCATGGTTTCTCTGCTGGTCGTGGAGTAGACCCAGCTGGTGGTGCCCCAGGAGGTTGTTAGAGTGTCCCAGTTAGCGTATAGCATATTATGTATCAGTACTGATAGTCGGGGGTTGTCCTGTGCTTTGTAGTAGTGTTGTTTGGTAGTTGATATGAGTTTTAATGCTGTACTATTGTAATGAATTGTGCGGTTAAATTGGGATACTTTAAGTATTGTTGTATTTTAAATTATATGTTTTAATCGTCAGGCCAAAGAGAAAATTTTAAGCCATTTTTGTATTCTTCCGCTATTGTTTTGCGTGGTTTAACTCTGAGTAGAGCACGAGGCCTGACATACACTGTTCCAGCTTAGGTATGCAAACATACCACATCTCGCAATATGATCAGATCGTGCACTCAGATAATATTGTGCACGCCGTACAGCTCACACAATACCCATCTCAGCTCAGAGCTAACAGATCAGATTGTACCTCATGCATAGTAACCTCAGAACGCACTTACTCAGATAACGTATCCACCAGATCACGCTCACAGACACATGTCAGTTCTAGCACGCTAAACAGCTCTCGCACACTAAACTGCTCTCGCGCCTACTCATCTCTCGTGCACACCCAGCTCTCACGCACATTGATCATGCGCCATCCAGCACATGAGAATAATATCAGTTCACACCAAATCTGACCATACGAAATAGTTCACGCCATGCAAAACAGTATCAGATCACATACTGGTATGCTCAAGCACTCCAACAGCTCTCACCCGATACTAATGGCACCAATAGTTTTTCACTAAAACTGTTTCTCGCCATCAGCTTTCACCCAAGCTGATTTGAGCAAACAACACATCACAACATCCCCGATCTCACTATTCGGGAATTCTCATAGATATTGGTATAAACCAAACCACGTCATAGAAACAAACGACTGAACATCTACAGTTAGCCAAACCATCCATGCCAAAAATATAGTCGAAATCTCTCATCTCCAACCTAATCAAGTTAGCCCCCAACAGATTCTCATCGAACTTGATCACGTAGTTCAACACCATCTCTCTGGCCCGGTGAGCTAATCACAGATTAATTACTCCATTAATCTTATGTACACGGAAGCATTTAAAATTATGGGCTAAAAATTTTTGTTTTGGGCCTGAACAGAAATCATCTCTTAAAAATACAAGTAATCCTCAAAATATGATTTAACTCAAAATCCAGAACATCAACAGCATACAATAAATCCAAGTATGCATCAAATACAGATCCCCAATACAAAGTAACACAAGGACATCCCCTGGTTCAATACATATAACTGGGACTCAGAACAGGTATTTACAATCCGACGCTCCACTCGGTCCAGCTGGATTACCTGAAGATCCTGCAAAGGCTAACATAGACCAAAGAAGCCCAAAAACAGGGAAAAGAAACGAGGTCAAAACTCAGTACGAAGAGCACTCATAAAACAGAAATTCATAAACCATGCAATATTTCAAGTCATGATATGCATGAGGGTGCCAAAGAACAATCGGTAATCAAGGCCAACAACTCAGCTGCCAATTCAAATCTCAATGGAGCCTCAACACCACGCACAGCCAATCTGCCGGTGGAAATCATCGACCCGTGATCTTCAGATGCGACAATCAGCCGACCATCACAACTCAGTGGTATTCAGGCGCGACGACTTAGTCGGCCACCACCTCGATTATAGCATTGGACCTTTCAGGCGCGACAACTTAGCCGGCCGATCACAACGCTATCTCAATTCTGGCATCAATATAATTCAGGCTCAATATGTATGTGTGAATGTCTAGAAATATCAATTCACTACCATACATAGATCATGCGCAAACAGAACAGATAATCAAATCATAGTTGGGAAAATCAGTTCTTGTAAACACTCATCACAGCATTCTCAGCACAATAGAAATCTTCTCATGCTTATGCCAAAGCTGTTTATATAAGCTCAAATCCGTACCTTCCTCTGAGAAGCTAATACCTCAACTGATCTTACGAGAACAAGAGCTCAACACCCTGCTATCCTACCAGCTCACGACGAACACAACAGAAGCTGCTCGTAACAACCTGCTCAACCATACATATCAACAACTCACAGATAAGTTCCAACAAAATAGAACTGGGAGCTACCAACTCCACCAGCTCATCTCAACACATCAAACACGATAACCAGCTCTAAACGAAGCGTAAAACACTAACTAGAGCTTACCCATATGCT
Organism: Dorcoceras hygrometricum; assembly: GCA_001598015.1. NCBI lineage: Eukaryota > Viridiplantae > Streptophyta > Magnoliopsida > Lamiales > Gesneriaceae > Dorcoceras > Dorcoceras hygrometricum. The sequence continues at coordinate 130,111 of KV008778.1, forward strand.
CAATCAGAACTGGGGAAACTATCGACTGCAAACCGTGAAGATGCTCGAACCTGCAACTACTTCGCCCTCCCTCGACACGTCGACTCAAGTCTCCAAACCGGTATCAATTGAAAGATCTTGAAGAGACGAGCTCAGCGGTACCAATCTTGCTCCAAATTGCGTCACAAATTGACGGCAATCGACGGATAAAGTGTTCAAATGAACAGTAAGGTTTTGCGAAGCTCTCGGGAAGAAGATAAAAAATATCAGGTCTCAATTTCTCTAAGTGTTGATCGACACTGGTATATAAATCTTCCTGTCAAAGCTACAGTGAAAGTCAATTACTCAGGCCAAAGCTGATACAATCTTTCAGATCTTAGCGCTACATCAGATCTCAGCGCTAACCCATATCTGACTTCTGTATGCTATACTAACGCTCGCTCACGAAACGACGTCGCGTAGGAGTACTGCTCCAAAAAATACAGATCTTGTGACATTGGCCCGCTCGCGAACATCTAGATATGTTCAAATATAAAATCCATGAACCGTATCGATCAAGACCAAACTCCTGAACCGGACCGGTCGACACAGTACCGTTGACAAACACATGACTTCCCCAAGTTGACGCACACATCTGTTCACACCCGCTGAATAGATTTCACTTAACCAGCGCAAAATCTGGTCTACGACAAATGATATCGCATCACTTATACTCAACCCGCGCATATCTAGGTAATCCAAAACGACATCGTTTCACTTCCTTTCAAATAAACTTACCCAAATACACGAGGAACAGATCTGGACACCCAGATATTACTAAAATCTGAAAATAACAAACCGGTCTATTCAAGAGGCCAATCAAACCGATTCTCCCAGTGCCCCTAATGCCCTCGTGCGGGGTATTCATCAAATCTGAACTCCAGCGCTTATACTATTCCCCACTCAATCATACGCACTCGATACACTTCTAAATCTACCCAGCGCTCATCGGATCTGATCCAAGCCACCCGATAGAGACAAATAACTCACATCTGATCTGTTCTACATCAAATCCGAATATCACCAACAGATTAACCAATTTCTCCAAATCTGAAAACCGGATAGTTAACATCCCCTTTGGTTAATCCTCATCCAGATGTGATTAACCGATTAATTACCAATTAAAAAATTTCTAGTCCTTACATTCTCCCCAACTATAAAAGGATTTCGTCCTCGAAATGAACTCTCAACTACAGATCAGAACCACGAAAAACACCAGAAAATCACCAAAACCTATCACCAACAGTCTTCCCAGCATGTCTCAATGCTAAAACAAGTCACAAATCAAGAATAAAAAGCACTCAAATCATGTAAACAACAAGCTAGAAGATTACCTGGAATGCTACTGTCAATGCTCAAACAGATGAGGCCACTCCTGTCTCATATTTTCTTCAACTTTCCAAGTAGCTTCTTCTCTACCATACTTGCTCCATTGGACCATCACCAACGGTATACTCTTATTCCTCAACTGCTTCTCCTTTATATCCAGAATCTGCACTGTATATTCGACATAACTCAGGGTCTGATCCAGCTCCACTTCATTAGTTCTCAACACATGGGACGGATCTGACTCATATTTCCTCAACATTGACACATGAAACATATCATGGATCGCTACTAACTTATTACTGCTTCTCCTTTATATCCAGAATCTGCACTGTATATTCGACATAACTCAGGGTCTGATCCAGCTCCACTTCATTAGTTCTCAACACATGGGACGGATCTGACTCATATTTCCTCAACATTGACACATGAAACATATCATGGATCGCTACTAACTTATTAGGAAGCTGCAATATATAAGCCAAGAGTCCAATCCTCTCAACAATCTCAAGGGACCAACGAATCTAGGAGCTAATTTATCCTTAAGTCTGAATCTCATCACGCTCTTGAAAGGAGAAACCTTCAAAAACACTCAATCGCCAACCTGAAATTCCAAAGGTCTGCGTCTCTTGTTAGCATAGCTGGCATGACGATCTTGTGCAACTTTCATTCTAAACTGAATCAACTCAATATGATCTTTCATATGCTGCATAAATTCAGGAGTAGACAACTGTTTCTCACCAACTTCTTCCCAACAAATTGTTGATCTACATTTACGACCATACAAAGCTTTAAATGGGGCCATCCCAATAGTCACTTGTTAGCTATACGAAAACTCTACCAGAGAAAAAGAATCTTGCAGACTACCACTGAAATACATCACAATTGCTCGCAGCATATTTTCAAAAATCTGAATGGTTCTCTCGGACTGGCATCTGTGGGTGAAGCCGTACTCATAGCCAATCTCAAACCCATAGCTGCTTGCAAACTCTTCCAAAATTGGGAAGTAAATCTTGGTCTCTATCAGACATTATCGAAACTGGCTCTCCAGGTAATCTAACCACATGGTCAATGTATAGTCTAGCCATCTTCTTCATGGAACACCTCACATCATAGGGAATGAAATGGGATGAATTTGAAAGTCTTTCAATCACCACCCAAATCGAATCACATCCCCTGATCGATCGAGGTAATGCGTCACAAAATCATAGCCACGTGCTCCAAATTCCATTGAGACACTTCTAAACTCTGTAGCAATCCACCAGGTCTCATTCTCTCAGACTTGACCTGTTGGAAAATTGAAACATCAAGCTACAAATCCAGAGATGTCATTCCTCATACCTTCCCACCAGTAGTGGGACTTCAAGGCATTATACATCTTCTTCTCACCCGGATGCACGTTGAAACGACTACAATGGGCCTCGTTAAGATGGTTTCCTTCAGATCAATCAAATTTGTGACAACCAATCTACCACAAAATCTCAATCATCCATCAGAAGCAACAGAAAAATCTTCCGGCTGACAATTCTTTGATTTAAATTTCAACTCATGAATATATGGGTCAGTCCTCTGCGTTGTTCTAATGACTGAAATCACATGTGATTCAACCTGAAGAGAAGAAACCACAAAGTACTGATCATCTGGCTGAAAACGCCATCCAGAAGTCCCCAAATCCTCATGGACTTTGGATATACTCAACGACGTCAACATCGCAGGCTGGGCTTTCCTACTCAAAGAATCTGCCACTAAGTTCATCCGCCTAGGCTGATACTGAATCTCACAGTCAAAATCCTTGAGCAACTCCATCCAACGACGTTGCCTCATGTTCAGATCTGACAGGGTGAAGATATACTTCAAGCTCTTGTGTTTTGTGTACACCACAAACTGCACACCATACAGGTAATGACGCCAAATCTTCAACGCAAAAACAATGGCGGTCAACTCCAAATCATGAACGAGGTATCTCATCTCATGGGGCTTCAACTTTCGAGACGCATAAGATATCACACTCCCGTTCTGCATCAATACACAGCCCAAACCATTCAGAGAAGCATCAGAGCAAACCACAAAACCTCCATAACCCGAAGGCAAAGTCAACACAGGAGCAGTAGTCAACTTCTCCATGAGTAATTGGAAGCTCGACTCACATTCATCCATCCACAAAAATCTTCTATCTTTCGGGTCAACTGCATCATCGACTTAGATATTGAAGAAAAACCCTCAATGAAACGTCTGTAATAGCCAGCCAAACCCAAGAAACTACGGATCTCAGAAACATTCCTGGTCGCTACCAATTAAGAAATGCTTCCACCTTACTAGGATCCACTGAAATACCTTGCGCAGATATGACATTACCCAAAAAGACTACTTTATCCAGCCATAATTCACACTTGTTGAACATCGCGTACAGCTGTGAGTCTCTCAGTTTCTGCAACACCAATCTCAAGTGTTCCTTACGCTCTCTGAATTCCTCGAATACACCAGGATATCATCTATAAAGGCGATTACAAAAAGATCTATGTACTCACTAAAAACGCGATTCATCAAGTCCATGAAGAAAGCAGGAGCATCGTGAGCGCAAAAGGCATCACCAGAAATTCATAATGCCCGTATCTACTCCTGAACGCCGTCTTCGCAACATCAACGTCTCTAAACCGCAACTGAAGATAAACAGATAGCAGATCGATCTTAGAGTACACAGCCGATCCTTGTAGCTAATCAAGCAAGTCATCAATCATCGGCAAAGGATACTTGTTCTTGATTGTCGCTTTATTCAACTTCCGAAAATCCACACACACCTCATAGATACATCCTTCTTCTTCACGAAAAGAATCAAAGCTCCCCAAGGCGACATACTCGGTCTTATGAATCACTTCTCCAAAAGATCACGCAACTGATCCTTCATCTCCTTCAACTCAGCTGGCGCAACCGGTAAGGGGGTCTCGAAATCGGGGCTGTTCCTGGCACAAAATCTATGCTGAAGTAAATATCTCATCTCGGAGGGAATCCAGGAATCTCATCCAAAAAAACATCAGAGAAGTCTCGAGCAATCGGGACATCACTCAACTCTATCCGCGATTTTTGGGAAGCATCCAGGGCATAGATCATAAACCCAGAGTTCTTAAGAGACAACAGACTGAACATCTCCATGGCAGACACTAGTGGGATTTTTTATCACGAATCAACACCGTAGAAATCCCACTTCTCCCAAACTTGTGGTCTAAACCTCACTACACCATGGAAACAATCTACAGTCGCTCTATTGGCAGACAACACATCCATACCCAAGATGCAATCAAAATCTCTAATCTCCAAGACAATCAGGTTAGTCACCAACACATGCTCATCAAATCTAATCACACAATCCAAAACCACCTCATGTGACATCAACCATACACCAGCAGGAGTAGAAACAGACACAACATCACACAGTGGGGAAACACTCAACCCACACTCATGCACAAACAGATCATAGATAAAAGAGTGTGATGCTCCTGTATTAAATAAAATTCGTGCGGTAAAGTCAAAAATAGCACAAGTACCTGCAGTCAGTCCTCCAGGAATATCCTCAGCTTGCTATCTCGTCAAGGCATTCACTTGAGCTTGCTGTGGTCCCACAAACTGAGGTCTAGAAGATCCTCCAAACCTAGATGGTTCACGTGGTTGGAATCCTGATTGTTGGGACTGAGCAAAAGGTTGCGGTCTCTGCAAAGAACCACCAGCTGAACCTTGCTGCGACTGATTCGAAGGCTAAGCTCCCATCGGAACACCTTAGATAAATGTCCGGCTGCCCACATGTTAGAGTAGATGCCCAACTAGCCAACTTGTGGCGTGTGGGTTTATAGACTCTTGTATGAAATAGTCTTTATATATGATATTCGAATTCTTTTATATGGCGTTCTTTACTTTTATTATATGTGTAATGATTTGCAATTGCGTTGAGTAAAGACCTAGAATGCACTAAAGCGTATGTTAGATGTGATAGTGGGTATGACGGCTATCATGAAACACATCTAATAGTCGCTGTGTATTCTGAACATGTTCCTAGTCGATTGGGCCGTCAAAATGAGGATAAGGCCGCCCGAGTTCGAGACTAGTATCTGCGATGCGAAGTACCACGTTTCGATGCATCGTTGTCGAGGATTCACCGCTCGTAGACATGCGTGGATATCCTATGCTATCTGAGGGGATAATAGTGTATAAATCTCTGGCCAGAGTACTAGAAGTGTTTTAGGTAAATGTGTTTACCTAGTTGCACTCGTGATGTCACTATTTGATCTCCAAGATGTATGCATAGCTATCGGATCTATAGCGACTCTCGATTTACCAATGGTCGTTGATCTGATCGGGATATATGGATTGAAAGGACCGTACTGTACGCTAACCACGACCAACTGGTTCTTGCAGGCACTATCAGTGATACCTAGGGGATCATGGGGCGATGTTGCTAGACGCTTTACCATGATCCGTTGGGCAAGTCCGGAATTGTGATTCCGGAGCCACAATGGTTGTGGGCCCACGGCTAGCTGTATCCCTGAACCATTGAGGGTCACACAAGTACTAGATTCGAGATTCCCGCACGGATACTCATCTCAATGTGTTGAGCACGATAAGAGGATTTCGGGAAGTGCGACTTCCTAAAAGTCAACAGGGGTCAAACCGGGGTTTCCCGCTGTTGAGGGGCAAAACGGTTATTTGGCACTCGGGTTCTGAAAAATGGTTTTTCAGATCATTGTATTCAGTTTCGGAAACTGAGTCGATCAGTCCGATCTGATCGGCGATCGGAGTTACGGTGAAGTCTCGGTGATGGAGATGAAACGAATGTTCATCCGTTGGACCCGGGCCCGTTGGGCCGGATCCAAATCCATCACCTATTCTATTTAATATAGAATTATGACTTAACCTAAAAACCACTCATGCACTAAACCCTAACCCTAATCTCTATAGCCGCCCCTCCTCTCTCAAACGCCGCCGCCGCAGCCGTGCGCCGCCGCCGCCGCCGCCCGTCTTCGCCGGAAATTCGTTTTCGGCCAATTCGACGAGGAGAATCCGTTCGTGCTGATCTCGTCAGTCCTTCTAGTGTAGGCTGACGAAGGAGTCTCATTTCTGATCGTGGACCGGATTGGCGATATCTACCGCAGTCTACCGAGAAGAGCCGACGTTATTGTAACTACGGTTGGAGCCAGGCACAAGTGCCAGCAAGGTAGTGTTTTTGAACCCCCTATGTATGTCGATAATTGTTATTGAATTTTTCGTATCGATCGTCTCCCGGCTTTTATTCTATGTTCTTCCGCTGCCTCGCCGGGGGGCGGATCCGGATCCCCAACAGTGGTATCAGAGTCAGTGTTTTTCGGATCTGATCATACGAATTGCCATTATTGTATCTGACGTCTTAATTTCAGATCGGAAAATGAAAATCGGAGAAGCAACTCGCCGGGCCGCCGCCTTGCGCGGCGGCGACCACCATGTCGCGCGCGCTTCGGCGCGTGCGACACCATCGCGCGCTAGCCGCGCGATGGATGATCTCATGTCGCGGGCTGGCCACGCGACACGAGCGAGGTGGCCAAGCGATTGCGCGATCGTGTCGGGCGGATGGTGGCGCTGCATCGCACGGGCCGCGCATGGTGTTGCTCGTGGAGCGGCGAGGGTCACCGCCTCCCTCGACGATGGTCGCGCGTCGTGTAGCACAACTGCACGCTACGCTGGTCGACGATGGGCGAAGCTGCTCGATGCGAGGCGCCGCTGCTGGTCGGCGATGGTGCGCACTGGTTGCGCATGCTCCACGCCGCTCGTTGCGCGCGCTTGCGTGCGGCGTCGCGCGCTGCCGCCGCGTTTTCGTGGTGGCGGCGTCGCCGTCACCGGCCGGCGCTCCGGCGATGTCGTGACGGCTGGTCTGAATTCTTCTAGGGTTTTGGTTCGAGCCCGTCCCGGGCAGCCCGTGAAGTTTTCGGGCCTGTATGCGATGTCGGGCCCGGTTTTGATCGATTTTGAAATTTTAAGTTTTTGGGCCTAAAATTGTTTTAAACCCAATATTGATACAATTAAAATTAGTAAAATGTGATTTTAATTATGAAATGTGATTTTGTAATAAAATATGATTTTGTTGATTAAAATTGTTTTATCGGCAAAATACGATTTTATTGTAAAATACGATTTCGTAATTAGAATATGATTTTACGATAAATAATTAGATTATTTAAATTATGCATGTTAATTAGATTAATTGCATGATTGGGGTGATCGAAAGCCGTGCCCAATGTGTTAGGTGTATGCAATAGGTTTTATTTGATTTCGGTTTTTAATAATATTGATTATCATTTAAAGTGGGCCTGTTTGTGGCCCGTTCCCACCCCTTGATAAATGTATCCCTTATCTGTCATAGTAGATTTAAATGTAAATTACTAGATTAATCTAGTAATTTACATTTAAATCTACTATGACAGATAAGGGATACATTTATCAAGGGGTGGGAACGGGCCACAAACAGGCCCACTTTAAATGATAATCAAATATATTAAAACCGAAATCAAATAAAACCTATTGCATACACCTAACACATTGGGCACGGCTCTCGATCACCCCAATCATGCAATTAATCTAATTAACATGCATAATTAAATAATCTAATTATTTATCGTAAAATCATATTCTAATTACGAAATCGTATTTTATAATAAAATCGTATTTTGCCGATAAAACAATTTTAATCAA
>KV008779.1:6418-18756 GCA_001598015.1 Dorcoceras hygrometricum
TTGGCCGGCTACTATAGACGTTTCATTGAGAAGTTTTCTTCGATAGCCAGGCCTATGACGCAGTTGACTCAGAAAGATAAGAGATTTGTTTGGACTGATGAGTGCGAGTACAGTTTTCAGACGTTGAAGGAGAAGTTGACTACTGCTCCTGTTTTGGCCCTACCGTCTGGCTCCGGAGGTTTTGTTGTGTGCTCCGATGCTTCTCTGAGTGGTTTAGGGTGTGTTTTGATGCAGAACGGGTGCGTGATTGCGTATGCGTCTCGACAGTTGAAGCCTCACGAGACGAGGTACCCGGTTCATGATTTGGAGTTGGCTGCGATAGTGTTTGCCTTGAAGATTTGGCGGCATTATGTCTATGGTGAAGAATTCGTGGTGTACACCGACCACAAGAGCCTGAAATATATCTTCACGCAGTCGGATTTGAATATGAGGCAGCGACGCTGGATGGAATTGCTTAAGGATTTCGATTGTGAGATTCAGTATCAGCCTGGGCGAGTGAACTTGGTAGCAGACGCTCTAAGTAGAAGGACCCAGTCTGATATGTTAGCATCCTTGAGTATTTCGAAAGTTCATGACGAGTTGAATACTTCTGGTTGGCGATTCCAGCCGGGTGATCAATATTTCTTCGTTTCGTCTCTTCAGGTGGAACCGCAGATTGTGATGAACATCAGGGAGGCGCAGAGGACCGACCCCTATATCCATGAGCTGAGGATTAAGGCGCAGTCAGGTCAGTCTGATGATTTCTCTGTCGCTTCGGATGGATGTTTGAGGTTCAGAGGGAGATTAGTAGTTCCGAACCTGATTGATCTGAAAGAGACCCTCATGAATGAAGCACATTGTAGTCGGTACAGTGTGCATCCAGGCGAGCGAAAGATGTACCATGCCTTGAAGTCTCACTACTGGTGGACAGGTATGAAGAGCGAAATTTCTGCTTTTGTTGCTAGATGTCTGAATTGCCAGCAGGTCAAGGCTGAGAGGATGAGACCTGGTGGTTTGCTACAGAGCTTGGAAGTGCCCCAATGGAATTGGGAGCACATCGCCATGGATTTCGTGACTCATCTACCTCGATCGAGTAGGGGGTGCGATGCAATTTGGGTCGTTATTGATAGACTTTCGAAGTCAGCCCATTTCATTCCCTATGATGTGAGGTGCTCGATGAAAAACATGGCGAAATTGTACATCGACCATGTGGTTAGATTGCATGGAGTTCCGGTTTCGATAGTGTCTGACAGAGATCCAAGGTTTACTTCTCGATTTTGGAAGAGTCTGCAAGCAGCAATGGGTTCGAGATTGGCGATGAGCACAGCCTATCACCCACAGACAGACGGACAGTCTGAGCGGACCATCCAGACTTTAGAGGATATGTTGCGAGCGGTAGTGATGGATTTCAGCGGTGGCTGGCAGGATTCGCTTTCCTTGGTGGAGTTTTCGTATAATAACAGCTACCAAGTCACTATTGGAATGGCTCCGTTTGAAGCTTTGTATGGTCGAAAGTGCAGATCCCCGATTTGTTGGGAAGAAGTTGGCGAGAGACAGCTTTCTACACCGGAGTTTGTTCAGCATATGAAAGATCAAATTGATTTGATCCAGAGTAGAATGAAGGCTGCTCAAGACCGTTTCTCGAGTTATGCGAACCGAAGACGTCGACCGTTAGAGTTTGAGGTAGGCGATCGTGTGTTTCTCAAGATTTCTCCTTTCAAGAGTGTAATGAGATTCCGATTTAAAGGCAAATTGGCTCCTAGATTCGTTGGTCCCTTTGAGATTATCGAGCGGATTGGACAGTTGGTTTATAGACTGAGGCTGCCCGAGGAGTTAGCCGCGATGCATGACGTGTTTCATGTGTCAATGTTGAGAAAATATGAGCCGGATCCGTCCCACGTTTTGAGAACTGACGAAGTTGAGCTGGATTCTGCCTTGGGTTATGTTGAATATCCGGTGCAGATCTTGGATAGGAAGGAGAAACAGCTGAGAAACAAGATAATTCCGTTGGTGATGGTCCAGTGGAGCAAGCATGGCCGAGAGGAAGCAACCTGGGAAGTTGAGGAGAAGATGAGGCAGGAATGGCCTCACCTGTTTGAGCGCTGAGATTGCATAATTTCCAGGTAAATCTTTGATTTTGCTTCGAATTTTGGGTGTTGATTTGCATGTTTGATGTGTTCTTCCCTGTGTCTGCCTTTTATTTCGAGGACGAAATCTCTTAAGTTGGGGAGAATGTGAGGATTGAGAATTTGATTTAGTGATTAATTGTTTTGATTTGGGATTAATCACGAGTATTTTGAGGATTTTGCGAAAGAAATGAAGTTCCTGCTGATTTCGAATGTTGCGTTTAATTTTGGAGATTTTATCGTAGCAAGTTACTGTAGCTCCTGTTGGTGGAATTGGAATCAGCAGATATGGTGACATCAGCGTGACGCATGAAGATCTGCTGGCTTTGGTGCGAATTGAAGTTGCTGCTGGTAGACATCGCGCGTGCGTGAGATTGAGCGAGGAAGTGACGCGTGTTGGCCAACATTTTGGAGTGTTGACTATTAGTTTCAGCAGATGCGCTTGTGAAAAGAGATCAGCAGATGGTTTGAGAGCTATTCGCAAGAGCTGTCGATAGATGTGGTGACGTAGGCGTGACGTATTACTTGCTGCTGGTAGTTTTTGCGTTGTATTGATTGCTGCTGATCAGCAGGCGCGCTTTTGCAAGAGCGTCGAAAAGCGGCGTTGTTTGAGTAAGTGAAAACGCTGCGTTTTGAGCTTTTCGTTTGAAAGATCAGCTGTTAGCAGATTTGATTACGTATGTAAAATGACGTCGTTTGGTTTAGTTTTCTCGCGACCAGCAGATAGCTGTTTTGAGGCGAGAGCTGTTGTCTGCTGGTGGTTGCTGCGGCGTCGTTTAGATAAGTTGGAACGGTGTCGTTTTGTAGCATTTTCGTGCGATTGTTGTTTAGTCGTTGCTGCTGATTTTACGAAGGGAAAAGAGAGGATTGCTGCTGATAGACTTCTGCTGATTTCTTCGATAGATCTTGGTGAATCAGCAGGCGAGGTTGAAGAGGTATTTATAGAAGTGTTGATCGACACTTAGAATTATTTTGAGCCAGATATTTCTTATCTCTTCTTCCCAAAACCCTCGTCGAGCTACTGTTCACCGTCACTTTCTATCGCGATTTGCCGTTGATTCCGACCTCCGTTTTTCGAGTTCTTGGTAGCGTTGGAAACCTCTTGAGAAGACCTTTCTTTTCCTACCAATCTTGGAGGCTGTGTTGAGCTGGAGCAAAAACGCGAAACGGCTGAATTGAGCAGTAAGTTGCGCCGTGCGTTTCTATCCTTTGGGTGAGCTTTCTTTCGTTGGGTTGAGCTAAGATATTAGGTATCTTTGGCAGATTTAAGCTTCTAGGAATTTTGAAGGGTAATTTTTGAGGAAGCTTCAAAGGCAGTAAGCTTGAGTTGTTGCTGGACGTGTCTTTGTTGGGAATCTGTTAGGTAATTCGAAGAAGAAAGGTACGAATTGAGCAGCTCTTAGCAGTTGGAGCGTGGACATGTTTATCTTTCGATGTTATGAATTGCGGTTATGTGATTTACGTGGGACAGTTTGATGAATTGATTGAGCTTTCCATTCTGTTTGCACGTATTATGAATTGTATGCTTTATGCATTGATATTGAATGGCATTCACGCATACATCTTGAGCCTGAATTGACAGATTGATTTTATTACCTGATTGGGTGCCACGCTGTGACTGGCCAACTGTTGAGTCGTGTCCGAAAATTCCAACGCTATCGTCGGAGTGGTGACTACCGGATTCGAGTGTCTACCACCGAGCTGTGATGGGCTGACGGGCCCCGATGATCACGGACCGATGATTTCCACCGGCTGATTGGCTGTGTGTGGTATAGAGGCTTGATTTGAGTTGCCAGTTGATAGACTGGTCTAGCTATCCGATTTTTGATAGCCCTCATGCATTCATAGCATTGATTTGTAGCATGTTGCATGTTTACCTGCTTTGATAGCTCTTCGTACTGAGGCTTGACCTCGTATTTGTTTCCTGCTTTTGTTTTGTTTGGGTCTGTGTTGCCCATTTGCAGGAGCTCTAGGTAATCAAGCTGGACCGAGTGGAAGTTCAGCTGGTCGATCCCCGCGTCCTTGAGTCCCAGTCTATATATGATATGTATTGAACCGGGGGATGCCCCGTGTTATCATGTATCGGGGATTTATACTTTTGATTGATACTTGTTGTGTGGGAAATGAATCAACTCGTATTTTATTATTGCTATTTTGAATGTATGATTTGAAGTTCAGGCCCATGGTATTTCGAAAAATTTTTAAGCCCTAATTTTAAGCTTCCGTGTTTATGCGCTTATTGTGTGTTAATCGTTAGTAATTAGCACGGGGCCTGACAACGACCCCAAGTGAGTCGGCAAACGGGTCAAAGTGAGACGCCTATCATGTAGAGTTTCAATGACGTTTCGAGTCGTGAGGACTAATCAGTACAACCAAGACCTCGAACTTATCCACTCGACAAATGGTAACCACTTGGAAAATCCGAACGAGGATAGTTCGATAGATCACCAGGTCACTATCTATCTGCATGCTCAGAACATCACAATGTTCCCTACCAATGAAACATGGTACTTCGCATCGCAGATACTAGTCTCGAGCTCGGGCGGCCTTATCCTCGTTTTGACGGCCCAATCGACTAGGAACGTGTTCAGAATACACAGTGACTATTAGATGTGTTTCATAATAGCCGTCATACCCACTATCACATCTAACATAGACTATAGTGCATTCTAGGTCTTTACTCAACACAATTGTTAATCATTATACAACACAATGAAAGTAAAGAATGCCATAAATAAATGCGAATATCATATATAAAGATCGTTTTATACAAGAGTCTATGAACCCACACGCCACAAGTTGGCTAGTTGGGCATCTACTCTAACAGTTCGAAATGCAGTCTTGGGCACGTCCTCCTCTATAACTCTCAACTGATGGTAGCCAGATCTCAAATAATTTTCGAGAAAACCGAAACTCCCTGCAACTGATCAAACAAATCCTCAATCCTTGGGAGTGGGTACTTATTCTTCACTGTAACTCTATTCAGCTCCCGGTACCCAATACACAATCTCATGGTGCCGTCCTTCTTCTTCACAAACAAAACTGGCGTGCCCCATGGAGAAAAGGTATGGCATATGAACCCCCTTATCGAGCAACTCCTGAATCTATTCCTTCAATTCCTTCATCTCGATAGGAGCCAAACGATACGGTGCCTTAGAGATAGGCACTGTACCTAGCATCAGCTCGATAGAAAAATCCACTTCTCGCTCCGGTGGAACTCCCACTACATCATATGTCAGGCCCCGTGCTAATCACTCAAGATTACAACAAAATTAAGCACATAATCACGGAAGCGTAAAACAGGGCTTAAAATTTTTTCGAAATAATAAGGGCCTTAGCTCAAAATCATCATTCAAAATATCGATACTCAAATGAGTTGACTCAAACTCATACAATAACAGGTAACAACAATTATCAATCATCAAAGATCCCCAAAATACATAATAACGCACGGCATCCCTTGGTTCAATACATAATAAAAGTAGACTGGGACTCAAGGAAACGGGGATCGACCAGCTGGCACTCCACTCTGTCCTGCTTGGTTACCTGAAGATCCTGCAAATGGGTAACACAGACCCAAAAAACACAAAAGCAGGAAAAGAAATACGAGGTCAAGCCTCAGTACGAAGAGCTATCAAAGCTAATCATGCAACATGCTATAATCAATGCTATGGAATACATGAGGGCTATGAAGGATCGGATAGCTAGCCAGTGTATCAACTGGCAAATCATCTCAGTCGAGCATCTATACCACACACGGTGTATCAACCGGGGAGATCATCGGTCCGTGATCTTCAGAGCCCGTCAGCCCATCACACCTCGGTGGTAGACGCTCGAATCTGGCAGTCACCACTCCGATGATAGCGTTGGACTTTTCAGGCACGACACATCTGTCGGCCAGTCGCAACGTGGCTCTCAATCAGGTCATCAATCAATCTGTCAATCAGGCTCAAGATGTATGCATGTATGCCAAATCAATATTCAATTCACAATGCATATTATTCAATACGTGAATGCAGAATATAAAACTCAATCAATTCAACAAACTGATTCACGTAATTTCATATCATCAAATTAGCAGATTTCATAACATCAATTACAGCCATGTCCACGCTCAAAGCTGTTAAATCTGCTCAATTCGTACCTTCAAGCCTCAAATACCTCAACAGATTTCTCACAAGTAACTGCAACTCACTGCCTAGGCTACCAACTTTCTCCAGGCTTCCTCAACCACGGCAGAATACTCCAAAGAGCTGAAATCTGCTAAAGCATCGCATAATTCAAATAAATTCCAGTCCAGGTCTGAACTTCTAATTATCCTACCCACGGCTTTGAACTCAAACAGGTTCTACAAGTCTACGCAGGTATAACAACAAGGGCAAAGCTCAAAACCGAGAAGAACTCTTACCCAGAAGTTCGAAACTAACAGATGAACAACCGGACCAGATTTCTCAAGAATCTTCGAAAGAGCAGCAACTCTGCGCTTCTTCCTCAAATCGTTCTACAGCCTCTAACAAGGTAGCAATCTCAAGAGGAACTCTCAAGGAACCTAGCGCCACCTAAATCGTCCAAAACAGAGGCTGAAATCGACGAAGATCGAAGAACGAAATGCTCGGGTCAACAGTAGCTAGAACGAGGGTTGAAAATGGAGATAAGAAATATCGGGTGGTACAGAATAATTGTAAGTGTCGATAAACACTCATCTATATATCTCTTAAATCCAACAGCTGCTGTTCTCAATTAATCAGCATACATCGAAAAAGCAGATATCTTACAACAGAAACCAGCAGTTGCTCTCAACAAAAATCAGCAGCAACTAACAGACGTTGCATTCGCAAAAGAACATCAAAACGACGCCGCATCAACTAATCAAAACAACGCCGTAGCTCTACAACATCTGACGATAGATTTCTTTCAAAACGACCAGCAGCTGGTCGCGCTAAACAACTCAAACAAAAGTTATAAGGGACACGTCACCATTGCTGCCCACAGCTGAACAAAAGCGTTACACTCAAAACGTTGCGTTCCAACTTATCAAAACGACGTCTCCTCTCATCAGCGACTGGTTCCTCAAACCAACAGCTGGTCACTCAGCTGGGATAATTCCTCACAACGCAACAGCTGATAGCGCTACAATATCAGCCGTCAACACCAAAATTTGACCAACACGTGTTGCTTTCTAGTTAATCCTCGCACCCGCGCAACTGCTGCCATCAGATATCTCTTCAAGCGCTACTACTGAATAGCGAAACGACGACGCATCACTCCCACGCCATTAACAATTGATCAGATTCATCAGCTGGCGCTACAGTACCGTTGACTCGCATTGACATCTTAAATGCACAACAACTGATTCCTCGCATTAGCGCTATGTCTGATTTCACTAAAAAACAGCGTTTTTCTTCAAAACTCCCGGGAATCAGACTTCACCAAAAATTCGAAATTCTAAAATCTGAAAAGTCTAAATTCGAATTTCTCAATCCTCACATTCTCCCCACCTTAAGAGATTTCGTCCTCGAAATCAAAGGCAAACTCAGGGAAAAATTCAATCCAACATCATAATCAAACGCAATCATCTAAACAACTCGAAGCAAAGAATCAGAATTAACCTGGAATTCACACTGTCAAAGCTCAAACAGATGAGGCCAATCTTGTCTCATCTTCTCCTCAACCTCCCAGGTAGCTTCTTTTCGGCCATGCTTACTCCATTGGACCATCACCAACGGAATTATCTTGTTCCTCAGCTGCTTCTCCTTCTGGTCCAGAATCTGCACTGGATATTCTACATAGCTCAAGGCAGATTCTAGCTCAACTTCGTCGGTTCTCAACACATGGGACGGATCTGGCTCATATTTCCTCAACATGGACACATGAAACACATCATGTATCACTGCTAATTCGTCAGGCAGTCTCAATCTATAAGCCAACTGTCCAATCCGCTCAACGATCTCAAAGAGACCAACGAATCTAGGAGCTAATTTGACTTTAAATCAGAATCGCATCACGCTCTTGAAATGAGAAACTTTGAGAAATACTCGATCGCAAACCTCAAACTCCAAAGGTCTGCATCTTTTGTTAGCATAGCTAGAGAAACGGTCTTGAGCAGCTTTCATTCTACTCCGAATCAAATCAATTTGATCTTTCATGTGCTGCACAAACTCAGGGGTAGAAAGCTGTTTCTCACCAACTTGTTCCCAACAAATCGGAGATTTGCATTTTCGACCATACAACTCCTCAAAGGGAGCCATCCCGATAGTCACCTGGTAGCTGTTGTTATACGAAAACTCAACCAAGGATAGCGAATCCTACCAGCCACCACTGAAATCCATCACAAGTGCACGCAGCATATCCTCTAAAGTCTGAATGTTCCGCTCAGACTGACCATATGTCTGTGGGTCATAGGCTGTACTCATAGCCAATCTCGAACCCATCGCTGCTTGCATACTCTTCCAGAAACGAGAAGTGAACCTTGGATCTCTATCAGACACTATCGAAACAGGAACTCCATGCAATCTAACCACATGGTCGATGTACAACTTCACCATTTTCTTCATCGAACACCTCACCTCATAGGGAATAAAATGGGCTGACTTCGAGAATCGATCATCACCACCCAAATCGCATCACATCCCCTACTCGATCGAGGTAGATGAGTCACAAAATCCATGACGATGTGTTCCCAATTCCATTTGGGCACCTCCAAACTCTGTAGCAATCCACCAGGTCTCATTCTCTCAGCCTTGACCTGCTGGCACTTTAGACATCTAGCAACAAAACCAGAGATGTCGCTCTTCATACCTGCCCACCAGTATTGAGACTTCAAGGCATGGTACATCTTTCTCTCGCCCGGATGCACACTATACTGGCTACAATGCGCATCGTTCAGAATGGTCTCTTTCAAATCGATCAAGTTCGGAACCACCAATCTTCCTCGAAATCTTAGACATGCATCAAAAGTAACAGAGAAATCATCAGACTGACCACTTCGGGCTTTAATCTTCAACTCATGAATATATTGATCAGTCCTCTGCGCCTCCCTGATGTCGTTCACAATATGCGGTTCTACCTGAATCGAAGAAACCATGAAGTACCGATCACCCGGTTGAAATCGCCAACCAGAAGCACTCAACTGCTCGTAGACCTTCGAAACACTAAAAAAAGAAAGCATCGCAGGCTGGGTCTTCCTACTCAAAGCATCTGCTACTGAGTTCATCCGCCCAGGCTGATATTGAATCTCACAGTTAAAGTCCTTGAGAAATTCCATACATAGCCGTTGCCTCATATTCAAGTCTGACTGCGTGAAGATATATTTCAGGCTCTTGTGGTCGGTGTACACCTCAAATTCTTCACCATACAGATAATGTCGCCAAATCTTCAAGGCAAACATTATCGCAGCCAACTCCAAATCGTGAACAGGGTACCTCGTCTCATGAGGCTTCAACTGTCGAGATGCATAGGCAACCACGTACCCGTTCTACATCAAAACACATCCCAAACCATTGAGAGAAGCATCGGAGCACACAACAAATCCTCCGGATCCAGACGGTAGAGCCAAAACAGGAGCAGTAGTCAACTTCTCCTTCAACGTCTAAAAACTGTACTCGCATTCCTCAGTCCAAACGAACTTCCTATCCTTCTGAGTCAACTAAGTCAGAGGCCTGGCTATAAAAGAGAACTTCTCGATAAAACACCTATAATAGCCAGTCAATCCCAAAAAAATCTGCGAATCTCGGAAACATTCCTAGGTCTCTCCCAGTTAATAACTGCTTCGACCTTACTCGGATCCACCGAAATCCCTTGCGCCGAAATCACATGACCCAAAAAGACAATCCGATCCAGCCAAAATTCGCACTTGCTGAATTTGGCGTACAATTGCGAGTCTCTCAATCTCTGCAACACCAATCTCAGATGCTCCTTATGCTCTCTCAAGCTCTTCGAATACACTGACCTTACTCGGATCCACCGAAATCCCTTGCGCCGAAATCACATGACCCAAAAAGACAATCCGATCCAGCCAAAATTCGCACTTGCTGAATTTGGCGTACAATTGCGAGTCTCTCAATCTCTGCAACACCAATCTCAGATGCTCCTTATGCTCTCTCAAGCTCTTCGAATACACTAGGATGTCATCTATGAAGATGATCACGAACCGATGGATGTACTCGCTGAAGACGCAAATCATCAAATCCATGAAAACAGCTAGGGCATTCGTCAACCCAAACGGCATGACCAGAAACTCATAATGCCTATATCGAGTTCGGAAAGCTGTATTCGCCACGTCAGCTAATCCGCAACTGGTGATAACCAGAGCGAAAATCAATCTTCGAGTATACGACCGATCCATGCAACTGATCGATTAAGTCATCAATCCTCGGCAAAGGATACTTGTTCTTCACCGTTGCTTTATTCAGCTGTCTAAAATCAACACACATCCTCATAGACCCATCCTTCTTCTTCACAAAAAGAATCGGAGCTCCCCAAGGTGACATACTCGGTCTAATAAATCCTTTCACCAAGAGATCTCTCAACTGATCCTTCAGATCATTCAACTCTGCTGGCGCCAACCGATAAGGAGCTCTAGAAATCGAGGCGGTACCGGGCACCAACTCGATGCTGAAGCCGATCTCACGTCTCGGAGGGAATCCAGGAATCTCATATGGAAACACGTCGGGAAACTCTCGAACGATCGGAATGTCACTCAACTCCAATCGGGGCTCTTGGGAAACGTCAAGCGCATAAATCATAATCCAACATTATCCAGTGATATCAGGCTAAAAATCTCCATGGCGGACACCAGTGAAATCTTCGAGCGCGAATCAGCACCGTAAAACTCCCACTTCTCACCCGAATCAGGGCGAAATCTCACCACACCATGAAAGCAGTAAACAGTAGCCTTATAGCTAGACAATACATCCATTCCCAAGATGCAACCAAAATCTCTGATTCCCAAAACAATCAGGTTGGACACCAAAACATGCTCATCAAATCGAAGGAAACAATCCAACACCACTTCACGAGACCACAAACTCACATCAGCAGGGGTCGACACGGAAACAACATCACACAATGGGGAAGAACTCAACCCATGCTCACACACAAACAACTCAGAAATAAAAGAGTGTGATGCACCAGTGTCAAATAGAACTCTCGCATGATAATCAAAGATAAATCATGTACCTGCGATCATCATACCAAGCGCCTCCTCAGCCTTCTCTCTCGTCAAAGCGTTCGCTTGGGCCTGCTGTGGAATCTGGAACTGAGGTCTCGAAGGTGCTCCAAACCTATAAGGCTCACGGGGTTGGAATCCAAATCGCTGGGTAGGGGCAGGAAACTGCGGTCTCGGAGAAGAACCACCAGCTGATCCCTGCTGCGAAGGAACTGAAGACTGACCCCTCAACAAAGGACATACTCTCTGAAAATGTCCCGGCTGTCCACCGTTATGGCTAAACCCCTGAACTCCATGACACTGCGAAGTCGGATGTCTTCCCCCGAACTGTCCACAAGGCATGCCGCCAGAACCACTACCAGAACCAATGCTAGAACCAGAACTCGCAGAACCAGAGGAACTCAAATTCGCCTTCTTCTTGAACTATTTCCCTCGAGGTCGGAACCTTTGGCGATTCGAATGCTGCTGTGACCCTTGAGGAGAATAAAAAAGATTGCGATGCCTCCTGAACAGGCTGATAGGTGCGTCCAGTAGTCGGCTGCATCGGAGCATCCTCCTCCAATAGACTCTCCTCAATATCCACTACTCGGTTCACTGCATCAATGTAGGTCGCAGGTGACCCAGACAAAACCATCCGATACAGATCAGGCCTCAAGCCCTTCAGAAATTTGTTCCTCTTCGTCCTCTCCTGGTTGGCAACGTGTGGCACATAAACCAAAAGTGCAGAAAACTGTCGGGCTTATTCAGCCACTCGCATGTTACGTTGCTTCAAGTTGCCGAACTCCCACTCCCGGCAGTTATAGAAGGAATCCGGGGTATACTCCTGTCTGAACGCCTCACAGAAGCTCTCCCATGAGATCACAGCCCCACTATCATGAAGGATACGAGAAGTACCTCTCCACCAGTGCTGTGCATTGTCTCTCAGCTGCAACACCGCCAGCTTCAGTCTCTTCTCGGGAGCGTACTCCAGAGTATTGAACAACTCCTCCATCTGAACTAACCATGCCTCAGCCATCGCACCACCCTCAGCTGCAGAAACGTCGGAGGGTTCGTCCGCTGAAAACCTA
>KV008779.1:19318-32407 GCA_001598015.1 Dorcoceras hygrometricum
ATCTGAACTAACCATGCCTCAGGCCATCGCACCACCCTCAGCTGACAGTAAAACGTCGGAGGGTTCGTCCGCTGTAAACCTAGATAGGACCAACTCCATCTCGCCTATCTGTCTAGTAACGTTCTCAACCTGATGAAAATCATCATCACTACCTGCCCTAGACTCCTCCGCAGTACGTCTAGTCGTCCTACCTCTTCCTCTCCTCGGCGGCATCTAAACAAATCTAGAGGTAAGATCTCACAGCAGATATATCACATAGACAGCTAAAAGATCACATAAGTCACAGAATCAATCAAAAATCAAATCAAAACTCTGTGCCTAGACTCGAGTGTGATCAAAGAAAATCGAGCTTATCCCAGTTTAAGGTCTGATACCAAAAATGTCAGTCCCCGTGCTAATCACTTAATATTACAGCACAATTAAGCACATAATCACGGAAGCGTAAAACAGGGCTTAAAAATTTTCGAAATAATAAGGGCCTGAGCTCAAAATCATCTTTCAAAATATCGATACTCAAAATACGAGTTGACTCAAACTCATACAAGACAGGTAACAAAAATTATCAATCATCAACGATCCCCAAAATACATAATAATGCAGGGCATCCCCTAGTTCAATCATAATAAAAGTAGAATGGGACTCAATGATGGATCTGTGTAAACAGATCCTGATTAAGTTTTGATTTACACAAAACCTTAAACAATAAATGCATGATCTAACAATTCTCTCCCTTTTTGTGGGAATCAAAAAGAGGTCGAAAGCTGGTCTTCCCAAAATTTCAAAAAAAACTCTCCCTACACTGTCACAACAAAAACAACGTGACAACAGGAATATTAAATTTTGGAAATCAAAAACAGATTTGTGGGAAGAACCAAATGCATGAACGATATGATTTTGAAAAGGCTGAACGTGTGCTTCTGCTTTAGCTTATAATATGCAGACGAGAGATTAACAAAAACTCTCCCTATATTTTATAATATAAGCTTAAATCAATTAAACAAAATGAAGCACCAGCTGAAATTCCGCATAACAGAAAGTTTGAAAACTATCAGATCATTTTAAAAATTGTTT
The DNA here is from genome assembly GCA_001598015.1 of Dorcoceras hygrometricum. Taxonomy (NCBI): domain Eukaryota; kingdom Viridiplantae; phylum Streptophyta; class Magnoliopsida; order Lamiales; family Gesneriaceae; genus Dorcoceras; species Dorcoceras hygrometricum. The sequence continues at coordinate 20,390 of KV008779.1, forward strand.
CAAATAAACATGTGCTACTGAGTCACTCACAAATGAAGAACCAGACAGAAAATGTGACAGAAAGTGTAAACAGATCCTGATTAAGTTTTGAATTACACAAAACCTATTATTGTGTTACTAACATCTCTACGTAGTGTGCAGAACTTGGAATAAGATGAAAGATGAAATCCAGAAGTGCGAATTGGAATAAGAGAAATATGATGAATTCTGTTGGAGAAATGTTCGAAGAAGAAGATGAACAGTAGAATTCTGATCGTGTGAAGATTGGAGAAATTTGGTTCACTAAACAGTAGAAGTCTGGAACCAGTTGTGAAGAACAAAAGCCAGCTGTTGCGCAACGAATCAGACGTCGATATTAAGAAGAGCTGGTATCATCAATGATGACGTCAGCTTATCTACTTGTAACGCCCCAACATCCATAGGACCACATTTATACATTTTATTAATCTCATGGGCCAAATTGGAAATTTTAAATGTTATGTATTTGCTGATGCATTGATTTCAGAATATAAGATGCGTTGCGGCTGGTTCCAGCAGATGACTCCAAATAGTGATGCACGAACTGGTTTTCAATTTATTTAAAAATATTCTAAGGAGGACAAATGATTTCTTTCGAAAAAGGTATGGTGTTTTACAAATTAAAATGATATGAAGGGAATTTTACTAAATTTTATATGTGTGTCACGCTTGATTTCACAAGTAGCTTGCCACTAATCCCTTTCATAAAAAAACCTGTTTTCAAAGTAAGATTTTTATCATTTGCAAAGAAAAATCTTGAAGTGTTCTTCGAAATATTTCCAGAAGAATCGTGCGTTGCTTAAAAGAGAAGATTTCTGCAGGAATTGGTTGATGTCGCAAAGCTTGGTTTAAGGCAAGTAAAAGCTGATTCTTGACTCACCATTTAAAGCATATATTGAAGTTCTTGAGTCTCCTTGCCTACATGTTATGTTATGTTTAGTGTTCATGTTTAAAACCGAAATATTTCCAGAAGAATCGTGCGTTGCTTAAAAGAGAAGATTTCTGCAGGAATTGGTTGATGTCGCAAAGCTTGGTTTAAGGCAAGTAAAAGCTGATTCTTGACTCACCATTTAAAGCATATATTGAAGTTCTTGAGTCTCCTTGCCTACATGTTATGTTATGTTTAGTGTTCATGTTTAAAACGATTTATACATGTTCAAAGGAAAGAATATGGGTTCGAATATGATGTTTTGATGTTTATGATGCTTCCAAAATATTTTCCAGAAAGTTTATGATGTTTTAAAGTGCTGAGAATTTGAGTTTATTCCCAGAATGTTTATGAATGTTCTTCAATTTAGTAGTTGTAATATCAGAATTTGATAACGGTGTAATCGGTAGTTGCTAGTCGAATCATTATGAAGTTTGGTTGATAGGCAACGGCTGATAGCATAGTTGTTGTTTTGATGTTACATATACCCAGTTTTATTCTAGCAGTTGCATTTCCTTGTTAAAATCCAGCAGCTGCGTTGTTTTCGTAAATTCAGCAGATGCACTGTTCACCAGAAGGTGCATGTTTGTTATTAAAATCCAGTAGATGCATTGTTCATCGATGCATTTTATTGTCAAATTTCAGCAGTTGCAATAATTGTTTCTAAAGTACTGTTTATTGCGACTGGTTATTCATTGCAGCTGGTATTAGTCTTGCGACTGGTACTGTTCATTGCGTATAGTTTTATAAATGTTAGCGCTTTTCTTGCGACTGGTTGTTTACCATTTTTACTTACGACTGGTTGATGCACTAACGACATCGTTCCCTTAAGTTACAAAATATCAGCAGATAGTCTTACGTCATCATATCTGTCACTTACTTAAACGACATCGTTTCATTTAATACGTTGTTTAGTAAAAGATCTTGCAGCTGGTGTTGGCATACGGTGGAGGATCCGGATCACACTTCCCGGGGGCGCAGCGGAAATAAAAAATAGCCCCAGAAAGCGTTCAATACATCAACATAAATCTACAAACATACATAGGGTGTTCGTAGATTTGTTACCTTGCTGGCGTCTAGGCGCCTAGCTCCAACCAGATTTCACAGGGAAAATCTGGCTCTTGTCGGTAGGCGGCGGTAGATCCTCCAATCAGGTCCACGACCGGAATCAATATTCCTCCATCAATCTGCACTAGAAGACTTGATGGATTTTATTAGTCAATACAACTTTTGGTGTGAGTAAAATGAATACCCCAGGGCCCCTATTTATAGGTTTACATGGGCTTAAACCAGGTTAATGGGCCTGGGTCGGGTCCAGGCCCAAGGAACATTGGTTTCAAGTCCATCACCACTAGTTCATCATAACTCTGATCGACGATCAGATTGGACCGAGTCGACTCTACGTTTACCAAAACTGAACGTTATGATGTAGAAAAACAATTTTTCAGATACCTAGTCCAAAATGACAGTTTTGCTCCTCAACAGTGGGAAATCGCAATTTGACCCCTGTTGACTTTTACGAAGTCGCACTCCCTAAAATCCTCCTCAAGTGCTCAACACATTGAGCTCAATTTCCATGCGGGGATCATGAATCCAGTACTTGTGTGACCCTCAATGGTTCAGGGATACAACTAGCCGTGGGGCCAAAACCATTGCGCCTCCGAAATCACAATTTCGGACATGCCCATGGGATCATGGTAAAGCGCCTAGCAACATCGCCCCACGATCCCCTATGTCACTGATAGTGCCTGCAAGAACCAGTTGGTCGTGGTTAGCGTACAGTACGGTCCTTTCAACACATATATCCCGATCAGATCAACAACCATTGGTAAATCGAGAGTCGCTAGAGATCCGATAGCTATGCATACATCTTGGAGATCGAATAGTGACATCACGAGTGTTACTAGGTAAACTCATTTACCAAAAACACTTCTATACTCTGGCCAGAGATTTATACACTATTATCTCCTCAGATATCATAGGATATCCACGCATGTAAGCGAGCGGTGAATCCTCGACAACGAAGTATCGACTCCCACATGCATCGGGATCTCACCCAATCCCGCCGCCTAATGACCCCAAGTGAGTCGGCAAACGGGTCAAAGTGAGACGCCTATCATGTAGAGCCTCAATGACGTTTCGAGTAGTGAGGACTAATCAGTACAACCAAGACCTCGGACTTATCCACTCGACAAATGGTAACCACTTGGAAAGTCCGAACGAGGGTAGTTCGATAGATCACCAGGTCACTATCCATATGCATGCTCAGAACATCACAATGTTCCCTACCAATGCAACATGGTACTTCGCATCGCAGATGCTAGTCTCAAGCTCGGGCGGCCTTATCCTCATTTTGACGGCACAATCGACTAGGAACGAATTCAGAATACACAGTGACTATTAGATGTATTTCATGATAGCCATCATATCCACTATCACATCTAACATACACTATGGTGTATTATAGGTCTTTATCCAACACAATTGTTAACATTATAAACATAATGAAAATAAATAATGCCATAAATAAATGCGTATTTCATAAATAAAGATTGTCATATACAAGAGTCTATAAAACCCACACGCCACAAGTTGGCTAGTTGGGCATGTACTCTAACAGCTGGGTTCTGTTCATTCCAGCTGGTTTCTTTTAGCGATATTTGCGAACAGTATAAATCTGTTTTGTTTCATAAGTATTGTTCCATTTTCTTACGACTGGTTCCTGTCTTGCGACTGGTACCTATCCCTTGCGACTGGTTTCTCTTGCGACTGGTCTCATTTCAATTTTATGTTTCCTAAAGTCGAAATTTGATACTCAGTAATGTTTTGAAAATGGGAAGCGAGAGTTTTAAATGATGGAACCCGATGATGTTTGAGAAATTTTAAAGAAAGAAAGGATGTTAATGGAACAAAGTTTATTTTAAGATTATGGCATAGATAGTTGACGGTCACCAAGGAGAAGGGTGAGCAGTTGTCTAGATGTCGACTGCCCTTTCATATGAGCTATATGCTAAAACTGATATCGGAAGTCATTTTGATCAAAGTACAACACGGACCATGAGGAGCTTATATGCCATAAATCTAAAGAAAAGATATTGATGATGAGATCTGGGCTATTAACCCTTGTCTCCATGTTTAAAGAAAGAAATGTTTATGAAATGTTTGTAGCGAACAGATGTTTACCTGCGTATTTTAAATTGTTATTATTCCGGTTTTACTTGCTGAGCCCCTAGGCTCATTAGCTTTTAAAATGGTGCAGGTATGACAGTTGAGGACCGAACAGGAGGTGAAAGCTGATAGCAGCTGCTGGGTGTTGTGTTTATCAATGGCCAGCGTTTCCGTGTCATAGTTGTTACTGTTTTGATTAAGAAGTACTGTATTAAATCAGTTGCAACGGTTGTAATTTATATAGAAAGCAGCTGCTGTAAATCGCAATTGCAATTATCAATGAAAACTGTTTTCCGCAAATGTCTCCAGTATTTGGCGCGCAAATAAGTATCTGCTAGTCTTTGAGTTGTCTTGTGTTTCTATTTCTTTAAGTTATAACAAATACAGCTTATAGCAAAATATCTTTTAGCCTTCTTTGTTTCGAAAATTTTTAAATTACTCCCCAATTCGTGATTCCCGTGGGAAAGGGCGTCAAAACATGGTATCAGAGCAACGTTCCTGAGATAAACACACGCTCCGTCAGCTGAATCAGAGTTAATCGTCTGTTCCTCTAAGTTGTGAGTTTATTTTCAGAGCATTGTCTTTAAATTATTTAGCATGTTCTGATATATGTATGTGGTGGATTACTGGCTATACAATATAGAATGGCAGGAAGAGGAATAACTAGACGAAGTATTCCTTTAGAAGAAACTGATAGTGATAATAATTCTAATATCACTCAACTGTTAAGACTGCTGGTAGAACAAAATAACAGAAGCAATGGCCAATCTTCCAGCAGCAGGGGACCTAGTAATGATGATCCCCAAGAGACGTTTAGATGACAAAAACACAAGGAATTTAGTGTTACTACTGATCCACTAGTTGGAGAGAGCTGGATTAAATCCATGGAGGTTATCTTCGAGTATCACCAAATGTCTGATTTGGATAGACCAAGGTGTGCTATCTATATGTTGAGAGAAGATGCGATGATTTGGTGGGAAGGAGCCAACTTGTCCGTGGATCTGCTGAATCTCACATGGGCAGATTTCAAGCAAGTATTCTACGAACAATACTTCACGGTGGGAAAGAGGTCTGAGTTGAAGAGGGAATTTTTGACCCTCAAACAAGGGAGTTTAACCGTACAGGAGTATGTGCGGAAGTTTGAAAGAGGGTGCTATTTTGTGCCACTGATAGGAAGTGACCCAGAAGAGAAATTGAGTCACTTTGTAGAAGGATTAAAGCCTATTTTCAAAATGAATGTCAGGTTATCTGTGCCAAGAACTTATAGAGAAGCAGTGGATAGAGGCCTGCAAATTGAAAGAGATTGGAAAGATGTTGATGAAGAAAGGCAGCAGAAGCGACAAGCCTTTCAGCAGAAGGACCAAAGGCCGTTCAAGAAGCAGAACAAGAATCACCAGAGGCCTCAAGAGCAAAAGCCTCTAATGATCCAACTTGTTAGCTCTGTTCTTGCTGGTAATAATAGAACAGAATGTCCTAAGTGTCATAAGAATCATCTGGGGCAATGCAGACTGGGACAAAATATCTGCTATAAATGTGGAATGCCTGGACATATTTTGAAAAATTGTCCAAAGCTCAAGCAACTGGTGACCAGCAGAGCCTTTATCATGACAGCTGAACAAGCTCCTCCAGACTCGACAGTAGTCACAGGTGAAATTTCGATAGCTGGATTTCGTTCTCTGACTTTGATAGATTCAGGAGCTACGCATTCATTTATTGTTGCTGAGTTTGTTAAGAAATTGCCTACCCAGCCGGAGCAAATATTGATAGGTTATTGTGTGTCGTACCATCAGGGGAGAAGCTGGTATCGCACGAATTGTTTAGGAGTTTAGAACTTAAACTTCAAGGACATAAGATTACTGCTGATTTGATTGTGTTACCAATGCCAGAATTTGATATGATTTGGGAATAGATTGGCTAACTAAGTATGGGATAGTAATTGACTTTAAACTACGAACAGTAGCTGTTAACCCACCAGGAAAAGAGTCATCCAGTTTTTGGCAAAACATGTTAGTAAAGTTCCTTCAATTTTATCATCCTTAGTAGCAACTGATAGACCCTAACTGTCAGACGTGGAGATAGTAAATGAGTTTCCTGAGATTTTTCCAGAAGATATCCAGGGATTACCACCGGACAGGGAGTTAGAGTTTTCAATTGATCTAATTCCAGGAGCTGCTCCAGTATCTAGACCACCATATCGATTAGCTCCATCAGAAATGAAAGAACTGAAAGAACAAATACAAGAACTGCTGGAGAAAGGGTTTATTAGACCAAGTACTTCCCCCTGGGGAGCCCCTGTTTTATTCGTTAAGAAGAAGGATGGAAGTATGAGGTTATATATAGATTATCGAGAGCTGAATAAATTGACAATTAAGAATAAGTATCCATTACCCAAGATAGAAGATCTATTCGACCAGTTGAGAGGGTCAGTAGTATTTTCTAAGATCGACTTGAGGTCGGGATACCATCAACTGAAATCAAGGCATCTGATGTTTATAAAACAGCCTTTAGAACTAGGTATGGCCATTATGAATTCCTAGTTATGCCCTTTGGACTTATGAATGCTCCATCAGCTTTTATGGATTTAATGAATAGGGTCTTTCAACCATTTTTGGACCAGTTTGTAGTAGTCTTTATTGATGACATCTTAGTGTATTCTAAGACCAGAAGGGAGCACGTTCAACACTTAAGAATTGTTCTCCAGATTTTGAAAGATAAGCAGTTGTTTGCTAAATTTAGCAAATGTGACTTCTGGATGGAGAAAGTATCATTCTTAGGCCATATAATTTCCAAGTATGGAATATAAGTTTACCCAGCCAAGGTAGAAGCTGTTCGCGATTTGCCAGCACCAAAGAATGTTGCAGAAATAAGGAGTTTCTTGGGTTTAGCTGGATACTATAGGCGATTTATCCAAGGATTCTCTAAAATAGCTGTTCCATTGACTGCGTTAACAATAAAACAGGTGAAGTACAACTGGACAGTTGAATGTCAAAACAATTTTGACAAACTGGAGCAAGCATTGATTGAAGCACCTGTATTGACGATGCCAACTGATGAAGGAAAATTTGTAATATATACCGATGCTTCTAAGTTGGGACTAGGAGCTGTGTTGATGCAGGATCGTAAAGTAATATCTTATGCATCTAGACAACTGAAAGATCACGAGAAAAATTACCCAACGCATGACTTAGGACTGGCAGCTGTTGTCTTTGCCCTTAAAATATGGAGGCATTACCTATATGGGGAGAAGTGTGAGATATCACAGATCACAAGAGTTTGAAATACTTCTTTACCCAGAAACAATTGAATATGAGGCAGAGGCGATGGTTGGAGCTGGTTAAAGATTATGATTGTACTATCAGTTATCATCCAGGAAAAGCAAATGTGGTTGCTGATGCTCTAAGTAGGAAATCAGTAGGACTTGCGCAGCTGATTGTTCAGAAGCCGTTGGCAGTTGATATTGAAAGATTTGGACTCGAGATAGTGTCCAGCAGCAGTAGTAATTTGATTCTAGCAGACCTCTAAGTAAGATCAAATTTGTTAAACCAAATTCGAGAAGGTCAGCTGCAAGATGAGCAACTGAAGAAATGGGTTAAACAAGATAAAGAAAGAGGAAGTAATCTCTATTTTTCAGAAGATGGAATTGTTAGGTATTTGGGCAGAATCTGAGTACCTCAAGTAGATGACTTAAGAGCTGATCTTTTGAAAGAAGCTCATACAGCACCATATTCAGTACATCCAGGAAGTACGAAAATGTACAAGGACCTCCAGCAGTTGTATTGGTGTCCAGGAATGAAAAGGGATGTTGCTAGATTTGTAGCTGAATGTTTGACGTGTCAGCTGGTGAAGGCTGAACATCAGCGACCAGCTGGATTATTGAAACCACTGCCTATTCCAGAGTGGAAGTGGGAATTTATAGCGATGGATTTTGTGACTGGATTACCAAGGAAAGCTCAAGGATATTACTCCATCTAGGTTATAATTGATAGACTCACTAAGTCTGCTCATTTCTTACCAGTTAAAACAACATATGAGGTGAGAAGGTACGCAGAATTGTATGTTAAGGAAATAGTGAGGCTACATGGAGTTCCAGTTTCTATTGTATCAGACAGAGATCCTAAATTTACATCAGCTTTTTGGAAAATTTTGCATAAAGCTATGTGTACAAAACTGACATTAAGTATTGCGTTTCACCCCCAGACTGATGGACAATCAGAAAGGGTGATCCAAATTTTAGAAGACTTTCTCAGAGCTTGTATTGTGGATTTTTCAGAAAGTTGTGATTTGAAATTGCCACTGGTAGAGTTTGCCTATAATAACAGTTTCCAAACTTCAATTCAAATGGCTTCATATGAAGCTCTCTATGGCAGAAAGTGTAGAACACCACTTCCTATTGTATCAGACTAGAGATCCTAAATTTACATCAGCTTTTTGGAAAATTTTGCATAAAGCTATGTGTACAAAACTGACATTAAGTATTGCGTTTCACCCCCAGACTGATGGACAATCAGAAAGGGTGATCCAAATTTTAGAAGACTTTCTCAGAGCTTGTATTGTGGATTTTTCAGAAAGTTGTGATTTGAAATTGCCACTGGTAGAGTTTGCCTATAATAACAGTTTCCAAACTTCAATTCAAATGGCTTCATATGAAGCTCTCTATGGCAGAAAGTGTAGAACACCACTTCATTGGGATGAAGTTGGTGAAAGAGCTGGTTTGGGACCAGACATTGTAGAAAAAACAGCAGCAGCTGTTAGGAAAATAAGAGAAAGAATGAAAGCTGCTCAGAGTCGACAGAAAAGTTATGCAGATAATCGAATAAGGGAACTGAATTTTGAAATAGGTGATCATGTATTTTTGAGAATAGCTCCAATGAAAGGAGTTATGCATTTTGGAAAGAAATGAAAGTTGAGTCCAAGATATATTGGACCATATAAGATTTTGGAGAAGATAGGAACGTTAGCCTATCGATTAGCACTGCCACCGCAGCTGTCAGCAGTGCACAATGTTTTTCATGTATCACCTTTGAGGAAATATGTTCCCAACCCTTCGCATATATTAAGTCATGAACCAATCAAGTTGACATCGGATTTAAGCTATGAAGAGCGACCAGAAAGAATTCTCCTCCGAGAAATTTGAAGATTAAGAAACCGTAGTATTCCTATGGTTAAGATACAATGGTTTAATCAGTCGGAGCGAGAAGAAACTTGGGAAACAGAGGCTGATATGCTAAGTCTTTACCCACATTTATTTGGCACGTAAATTTCGAGGACGAAATTTCAATAAGGAGTGTAGAGTTGTTGTTGGGGAACCGCGGCGGATCCGGATCACGCCTCCCGGCGAGGCAGCGGAAGAACAAAAATTGCCGGGAGACGATCAATACAGTTTCAAATAAACAATCAATCTATGACATTCATAGGGTGTTCAGGTCACTACCTTGCTGGCAACTCGTGCCTGCCTCCGACCAGTTTCTCGAGGAAACCGGCACTTCACGGTAGGCGGTGGTAGATAACGTCAATCAGGTCCACGACCAGATGTGAGACTCCTTCGTCAGCCTGCACTAGAAGGCCTGACGAGATCGGTGCGGACGGATTCTCCTCGTCAAGATTGGCCAGAACGATTTCCGGCGAAGCGGCGGTGGCGTGCACCGACGGCGGCGGTGTGAGGCTTGAGGAGAGGGGGGGCGGCTATTGCTTTGGTTTAGGGTTAGGAGAGTTATACTATGATCAGAAAAACCATTTTTCAGAACCCCAGTGCAAAATGACCGTTTTGCCCCTCAACATCGGGAAATCACGATTTGACCCCGGTTGACTTTTAGGAAGTCGTACTCCCCAAAATCCTCTTCTCATGCTCAACACATTGAGCTGAATATCCGTGCGGGAATCTCGAATCCAGTACTTGTGTGACCCTCAATGGTTCAGGGATACAGCTAGCCGTGGGCCCACAACCATTGCGGCTCCAGAATCACAATTCCAGACTTGCCCAACGGATCATGGTAAGAGCGTCTAGCAACATCGCCCCATGATCCCCTAGGTATCACTGATAGTGCCTGCAAGAACCAGTTGGTCGTGATTAGCGTACAGTACGGTCCTTTCAATCCATATATCCCGATCAGATCAACGACCATTGGTAAATCGAGAGTCGCTATAGATCCGATAGCTATGCGTACATCTTGGAGATCGAATAGTGACATCGCGAGTGTAACTAGGTAAACCCATTTACCTAAAACACTTCTAGTACTCTGGCCAGAGATTTATACACTATTATCCCCTCAGATAGCATAGGATATCCACGCATGTCTGCGAGCGGTGAATCCTCGACAACGATGCATCGACTCCTACATGCATCGGGGTCTCACCCAATCCCGCTGCCTGATGACCCCAAGTGAGTCGGCAAACGAGTCAAAGTGAGACGCCTATCATGTAGAGTCTCAATGACGTTTCGAGTCGTGAGGACTAATCAGTACAACCAAGACCTCGGACTTATCCACTCGACAAATGGTAACCACTTGGAAAGTCCGAACGAGGGTAGTTCGATAGATCACCAGGTCACTATCTATCTACATGCTCAGAAAATCACAATGTTTCCTACCAATGAAACATGGTACTTCGCATCGCAGATACTAGTCTCTAGCTCGGGCGGCCTTATCCTCATTTTGACGGCCCAATCGACTAGGAACATGTTCAGAATACACAGTGACTATTAGATGTGTTTCATGATAGCCGTCATACCCACTATCACATCTAACATACACTTTAGTGTATTCTAGGTCTTTAGTCAACGCAATTGTTAATCATCATACAACACAATGAAAGTAAAGAATGCCATATAAATAAATGCGAATATCATATATAAAGATTGTCATATACAAGAGTCTATAAACCCACACGCCACAAGTTGGCTAGTTGGGCATCTACTCTAACAATCTCCCACTTGCCCTAAAGCCAACTGCTCATCAGACGCAGTCCCATTGTTTCGTGATGTTTTTCAAACAACGGTCCAGGCAAGGGCTTCGTATGTGGATCAGCAACGTTGTCTGCAGAGGCGACTCTCTCAACTGCTATGTCACCTCTATCCACAATATCCCGGATTATGTGGTATTTCCTCAGTATGTGTTTGGATCTTTGGTGAGACCTAGGCTCCTTTTCTTGCGCAACGGCACCCTTGTTGTCGCAGTACACCGGGACTGGACCAACTCCATTAGGAATGACGCCCAACTCTTGGACGAAATTCCTTATCCAAACGGCCTCCTTGGCAGCAGCTGATGCTGCGATGTACTCAGCCTCAGTGGTTGAATCCGCGATGGTGTCTTGCTTGGAACTCTTCCAAGAGACAGCACCACCATTGAGCATGAATACAAATCCAGAGGTTGATTTCGAATCATCCACGTCACACTGGAAGCTAGAATCAGTGTAGCCTTGCAGTTTCAGTTCACCACCCCCATAGACCATGAACATATTCTTAGTCCTTCGTAAGTACTTAAGAATATCCTTCATAGCCTTCCAATGCAATTGGCCGGGGTTGGCCTGGTAGCGGCTCGTGACACTCAGAGCATATGCGACATCCGGTCTAGTCGGGATCATGCCATACATAATACTACCTATTGCCGAGGCATATGGCACACGTGTCATACTCTCTATCTCCTCATCAGTCTTTGGACACATAGACTTAGATAGAGTGACCCCGTGGCACATAGGTAGGTGTCCTCTCTTGGACTCTTCCATAGAGAACCTCTTAAGTATGGTATCGATGTACGTAGCTTGGGTGAGTCCGAGCATCCGTTTCGATCTATCCCGATAGATCTGTATTCCAAGAATATATGATGCTTCACCCATGTCCTTCATCGAAAATCTACTAGACAACAATACTTTCGTTGACTGCAGCATTCCTGCATCATTCCCAATGAGTA
>KV008779.1:61574-96494 GCA_001598015.1 Dorcoceras hygrometricum
AACGATGCATCGAATCCTACATGCATCGGGGTCTCACCCAATCCCGCCGCTTGATGACCCCAAGTGAGTCGGCAAACGAGTCAAAGTGAGACGCCTATCATGTAGAGTCTCAATGACGTTTCGAGTCGTGAGGACTAATCAGTACATTATCCCCTCAGATAGCATAGGATATCCACGCATGTCTGCGAGCGGTGAATCCTCGACAACGATGCATCGAATCCTACATGCATCGGGGTCTCACCCAATCCCGCCGCTTGATGACCCCAAGTGAGTCGGCAAACGAGTCAAAGTGAGACGCCTATCATGTAGAGTCTCAATGACGTTTCGAGTCGTGAGGACTAATCAGTACAACCAAGACCTCGGACTTATCCAATCGACAAATGTAACCACTTGGAAAGTCCGAACGAGGGTAGTTCGATAGATCACCAGGTCACTATCTATCTGCATGCTCAGAACATCACAATGTTCCCTACCAATGAAACATGGTACTTTGCATCGCAGATACTAGTCTCTAGCTCGGGCGGCCTTATACTCATTTTGACGGCCCAATCGACTAGGAACATGTTCAGAATACACAGTGACTATTAGATGTGTTTCATGATAGCCGTCATACCCACTATCACATCTAACATACACTTTAGTGTATTCTAGGTCTTTACTCAACGCAATTGGTAATCATCATACAACACAATGAAAGTAAAGAATGCCATATAAATAAATGCGAATATCATATATAAAGATTGTCATATACAAGAGTCTATAAACCCACACGCCACAAGTTGGCTAGTTGGGCATCTACTCTAACAATTGTAACGCCCCAAAATCCATAGGACCACATTTATGCATTTTATTAATCTCATGGGCCAAATTGGCAATTTTAAATGTTATGTATTTGCTGATGCATTGATTTCAGAATATAAGATGCGTTGTGGTTGGTTCCAGTAGATGACTCCAAAGAGTGATGCACGAACTGATTTTAAATTTATTTAAAAATATTCCAAGGAGGACAAATGATTTCTTTCGAAAAAGGTTTGGTGTTTTACAAGTTAAAATGATATGAAGGGAATTTTACTAAATTTTATAAATGTGTCATTCTTTATTTCACAAGTAGCTTGCCACTAATCCCTTTCATATAAAAACCTCTTTTCAAAGTAATATTTTTATCATTTGCAAAGAATAATCTTGAAGTGTTCTTCAAAATATTTCCAGAAGAATCGTGCGTTGCTTAAAAGAGAAGATTTCTGCAGGAATTGGTTGCTGTCGCAAAGCTTGGTTTAAGGCAAGTAAAAGCTGATTTTTGACTCACCATTTAAAGCATATATTGATGTTTTTGAGTCTCCTTGCCTACATGTTATGTTATGTTTAGTGTTCATGTTTAAAACGATTTATACATGTTCAAAGGAAAGAATATGGGTTCGAAAATGATATTTTGATGTTTATGATGCTTCCAAAATGTTTTCCAGAAAGTTTATGATGTTTTAAAGTGCTGAGAATTCGAGTTTATTCCCAGAATTTTTATGAATGTTCTTCAATTTAGTAGTTGTAATATCAGCATTTGATACCGATGTAATCGGTAGTTGCTAGTCGAATCATTATGAAGTTTGGTTGATAGGCAACGGTTGATAGCATAGTTGTTGTTTTGATGTTACATATACCCAGTTTTATTCTAGCAGTTGCATTTCCTTGTTAAAATCCAGCAGCTACGTTGTTTTCGTAAATTCAGCAGATGCACTGTTCACCAGCAGGTGCATGTTTGTTATTAAAATCCAGTAGATGCACTGTTCATCAGCAGATGAATTTTATTGTCAAATTTCAGCAGTTGCAATAATTGTTTCTAAAGTACTGTTTATTGCGACTGGTTATTCATTGCAGTTGGTATTAGTCTTGCGACTGGTACTGTTCATTGCGTATAGTTTTATAAATGTTAGCGCTTTTCTTGCGACTGGTTGTTTACCCTTTTTACTTACGACTGGTTGATGCACTAACGACGTCGTTCCCTTAAGTTACAAAATATCAGCAGATAGTCTTACGTCATCATATCTGTCACTTACTTCAACGACATCGTTTCATTTAATACGTTGTTTAGTAAAAGATCTTGCAGATGGCTTCTGTTCATTCCAGCTGGTTTCTTTAGCGATATTTACGAACAGTAGAAATCTGTTTTGTTTCATAAGTACTGTTCCATTTTCTTACGACTGGTTCCTGTCTTGCGACTGGTACCTATCCCTTGCGACTGGTTTCTCTTGCGACTGGTCTCATTTCAATGTTATGTTTCCTAAATTCGAAATTCGATACTCAGTAAAGTTTTGAAAATGGGAAGCGAGAGTTTTAAATGATGGAACCCGATGATGTTTAAGAAATTTTAAAGAAAGAAAGGATGTTAATGGAACAAAGTTTATTTTAAGATTATGGCATAGATAGTTGACGGTCACCAAGGAGAAAGGTGAGTAGTTGTTTGATGTCAACTGCCCTTTCATATGAGCTATATGCTAAAACTGATATCGGAAGTCATTTTGATCAAAGTGCAACACGGACCATGAGGAGCTAATATGCCATAAATCTAAAGAAAAGATATTGATGATGAGATCTGGGCTATTAACCTCCATGTTTAAAGAGAGAAATGTTTATGAAATGTTTGTATCGAACAGATGTCTACCTGCGTATTTGAAATTGTTATTATTCAGGTTTTACTTGCTGAGCCCCTAGGCTCATTAGCTTTTAAAATGGTGCAGGTATGACAGCTGATGAGCGAACAGGAGGTGAAAGCTGAAAGCAGCTGCTGGGTGTTGTGTTTATCAATTGCCAGCGTTTTCCGTGTCATAGTTGTTACTGTTTTGATTAAGAAGTAGTGTATTAAATCAGTTGCAACGGTTGTAATTTATATAGAATAGCAGCTGTTGTAAATCGCAATTGAAATTATCAATGAAAACTGTTTTCCGCAAATGTCTCTAGTAGTTGGCGCGCAAATAAGTATCTGCTAGTCTTTGAGTTGTCTTCTGTTTCGATTTCTTTTAAGTTATAAGAAATACAGCTTATAGCAAATTATCTTTTAGCCTTCTTTGTTTCGAAAATTTATAAATTACTCCCCAATTCGTGATTCTCGTGGGAAAGGCGTCACACTACTGGAGGAAGCTGTGATCATTAATGATGATGTCAGCATTGCTGATTGGAAGAAATCGAGAATTAGCAACTATGACGTCAGCATTTCTATTATTAAGAAGAGCTGGTATCAGCAATGATGACGTCAGCTTATCTACTGGAGGAAGCTATGAGCAGCAAAGATGACGTCAGTAATTTCAGCAGACAACTATCTCGTATCAGTAATGATGACGTCAGCAGTGATGTCATCACAATCAGCAGTAGACAAGAAGCACAAGAGCTATATCAGCGATGATGACGTCAGTAGTGATGTCATCACAATCAGCAGTCGACAAGAAGCGCAAGAGCTATATCAGATATGATGACGTCCGCAGTGATGTCATCAAAATCAGCAGTCGACAAGAAGCGCAAGACCTGGATCAGTGATGATGACGTCATCAGTTGACATCATCACAATCAGCAGCGAGCTATAGTAGAACCAGTCGACGGTACTTGAAGTTGGCGTTGCAAAACGATGTCTTTTGGATAAATGGATACGACAGTGTTTTGCCTTCTCGCTAAGATTCAGTCGATGGTTTTGCGATGATAAAACCAGCAGGTACTTATTCTATGAGAAACCAGCAGATAGCTACAGTGATCATCACCAGCTGATGTACAAGTCGCAAGCTACAGTGATCCAGACGCAACGGTGAATACATCATCACAATCAGCAGCGAGCTATAGTAGAACCAGTCGACGGTACTTGAAGTTGGCGTTGCAAAACGATGTCTTTTGGATAAATGGATACGACAGTGTTTTGCCTTCTCGCTAAGATTCAGTCGATGGTTTTGCGATGATAAAACCAGCAGGTACTTATTCTATGAGAAACCAGCAGATAGCTACAGTGATCATCACCAGCTGATGTACAAGTCGCAAGCTACAGTGATCCAGACGCAACGGTGAATTCAGCAGTTGCGCAAAGACAGAAGAAATCAGCTGTTGCGATTAAGATGTCAGCAGAAGATTAATCCAGTCGCAAGCTACAGTGTACCCAGTCGCAGGCTACAGTGTTTTGCATAACCAGTCGACAAAGAATCCAGACGCAAAGAAACGGAGGAAATAACCAGACGCAGGAGTTGAAGATACAACCAGTAGCGAAGCAGTTGACTAATTATATTATGAAGATTCACTAAAGCTGGATGTCAATAGCTGAGCTTATTTCAAATGTTGAAGACGACAAAAAGCCTACAAAATAAAGGACACAAAGGACAATCCCTGTCGGTACTTTAAAGAACACATTTGAACGGGAAGAACTTGTGTCCAACGAGAATATATTTGAACAGAGGCTTTATATACGAGGAGAACGCCATTGAAGAAAGTGGTTGTTGTTGCACAGAAAAGATTAAATGAAAAGGAGACAACAATCAAAGGAAAAATGAACCTGAAGCGAAGCTGTCAACTATCATAGAAGCTTATTGCAGTTGACAGCTGAGCTAGAATCAGCTTTTGTAGAAGCATCTTTTCCCAGTGTGAGATTTATCTTTTGAGATTTGAGCTATACACTGTAAAATCTCACACACAGATTCACTCGCACATTTTGTGAGTTGAGCTATTTAGAGTAGCGAGTGAATCAAAAACCCAAATGCAATTCAGATCCCGTCCAAGCACGACGACGTTAAACTCTATGTTTTTAGCAATTCTCACATAGGAGTTAAACAAGTGATTGAGTGAACAGCCGAGGGCTGGTAGAGTCTAGGAGTTCTCGCAGCTGCTGGTTGCGGGATCGGGTCTGTACACGATGTATAGATCAAATCTTCTAGTGGAACCTTCCGAGGAGGAAGAAGGGGATACGTAGGACATTGAAGTCCGAACTTCCATAAACAAATCGATTGTGTATTGTACTCTGTTATTAATTCAGCACTTGCATTTATTTTAGCACGCATAGCACAAATCACACTTGCACATAGCAAACAGATTTCACATGCTGGTTTTACAGAAATCTGTTTCCGCAAAGTTGTTTTAAAATATTAGGATTCAGTTCTAGTGTTTTTCGCATGATTTTAACTCATACCAGATCTGTCTCCGATGCTCTGTTTTTAATGTTCAAGAACCAGAGGTATTGCACCTCACTATTAGCAGCGCAAAAGTTTTCAATGTTTGACAGTAGCGCCTGCTATCTATTTAAATCAGTCCTAACAAGTGGTATCAGAGCAGGTTGTTCTTGAACGAGCACTCATTTTAAAAATCATGTGCTATGTTTTTAAAATATTTTTAACTGTTTCTGACAAGATTATTTTATGAAGGCCAGATGACAATGATTTGTTTTATATATAGAACTGGTTTTCTCTTGATGAACTGTCACGGAATGCACGAGTTCCGTGCGGATGCCAAGATGTTATTTCGGTTGTGCTATAAGTTCACCTTGAGTGAGGCATTCAGTGACAAGCACATGGGACGAAATAGGAGATATGAAAATCTGAGCTTTTATCTGTCACATTTTCTGTCTGATTCTTCATATGTGAGTGACTCAGTAGCACATGTTTATTTGAAACAATTTTTAAAATGCTCTGATAGTTTTCAAACTTTCTGTTATGCGGAATTTCAGCTGGTGCTTCATTTTGTTTAAATGATTTAAGCTTATATTATAAAAGATAGGGAGAGTTTTTGTTAATCTATCGTCTGCATATTATAAGCTAAAGCAGAAGCACACGTTCAGCCTTTTCAAAATCATATCGTTCATGCATTTGGTTCTTCCCACAAATCTGTTTTTGATTTGGGAGAGTTTTGTTTTAAATTTTGGGAAGACCAGCTTTCGACCTGTTTTTGATTCCCACAAAAGGGAGAGAATTGTTAGATCATGCATTTATTATTTATGGTTATGTGTAAATCAAAAAGGGAGAGATTGATGGATCTGTGTAAATAGATCCTGATTAAGTTTTGAATTACACAAAACCTATTATTGTGTTACTAACATCTCTACGTAGTGTGCAGAACTTGGAATAAGATGAAAAGATGAAATCCAGAAGATGCGAATTGGAATAAGAGAAATCTGATGAAGTCTGTTGGAGAAATGTTCGAAGAAGAAGATGAACAGTAGAAGTCTGATCGTGTGAAGATTGGAGAAATATGGTTCAATAAACAGTAGAAGTCTTGAACCAGTTGTGAAGAACAAAAACCAGCTGTTGCGCAATGAATCAGAGGTCGATATTACGAAGAGCTGGTATCAACAATGATGACGTCAGCTTATCTACTGGAGGAAGCTGTGATCAGCAATGATGACGTCAGCATTGCTGATTGGAAGAAATCGAGAATCATCAACTATGACGTCAGCATTTCTATTAATAAGAAGAGCTGGTATCAGCAATGATGACGTCAGCTTATCTACTGGAGGAAGCTATGAGCAGCAAAGATGACGTCAGCAATATCAGCAGACAACTATCTCGTATCAGCGATGATGATGTCAGCAGTGATGTCATCACAATCAGCAGTCGACAAGACACGCAAGAGCTATATCAGCGATGATGATGTCCGTAGTGATGTCATCACAATCAGCAGTCGACAAGAAGCGCAAGAGCTGGATCAGCGACGATGACATCATCAGTGACGTCATCACAATCAGCAGTGAGCTACAGTAGAACCAGTCGATGGTACTTGAAGTTGGCGATTGCAAAACGATGTCGTTTGGATAAATGGATATGGCAGCGTTTTGCCTTCGCGCTAAGATTCAGTCGATGGTTTTGCGATGATAAAACCAGCAGGTACTTCTTCTAAGAGAAACCAGCAGATAGCTACAGTGATCATCACCAGCTGATGTACCAGTCGCAAGCTATAGTGATGCAGACGCAAAGATGAATTAAGCAGTAGCGCAAAGACAGAAGAAATCAGCTGTTGCGATTAAGATGTCAGCAGAAGATTAATCCAGTCGCAAGCTACAGTGTACCCAGTCACAGGCTACAGTGTTTTGCATAACCAGTCGACAAAGAATCCAGACGCAAAGAAACGGAGGAAATAACCAGACGCAGGAGTTGAAGATACAACCAGTAGCGAAGCAGTTGACGAATTATATTATGAAGATTCACTAAAGCTGGATGTCAATCGCTGAGCTTATTTCAAATGTTGAAGATGACAAAAAGCCTGCAAAATAAAGGACACAAAGGACAATCCCTGTTGGTACTTTAAAGAACACATTTGAACGGGAAGAACTTGTGTCCAACGGGAATATATTTGAACAGAGGCTTTATATACGAGGAGAACGCCATTGAAGAAAGTGGTTGTTGTTGCACAGAAAACATTAAATGAAAAGGAGACAACAATCAAAGGCAAAATGAACCTGAAGCGAAGCTGTCAACTATCATAGAAGCTTATTGCAGTTGACAGCTGAGCTAGAATCAGCTTTTGTAGAAGCATCTTTTCCCAGTGTGTGAGATTTATCTTTTGAGAGTTGAGCTATACACTGTAAAATCTCACACACAGATTCACTCGCACATTTTGTGAGTTGAGCTATTTAGAATAGCGAGTGAATAAAAAACCCAAATGCAATTCAGATCCCATCCAAGCACGACGACGTTAAACTCTGTGTTCATAGCCTTTCTTACATAGGCGTTAAACAAGTGATTGAGTGAACAGCCGAGGGCTGGTAGAGTCTAGGAGTTCTCGCAGCTGCTAGTTGCGGGATCGGGTCTGTACACGATGTATAGATAAAATCTTCTAGTGGAACCTTCCGAGGAGGAAGAAGTGGAGACGTAGGACATTGAAGTCCGAACTTCCATAAACAAATCGATTGTGTATTGTGATGTGTTATTCATTCAGCACTTGCATTTATTTTAGCACGCATAACACAAATCACACTTGCACATAGCAAACAGATTTCACATGCTGGTTTTACAGAAATATGTTTGCGCAAAGTTGTTTTAAAATATTAGGATTCAGTTCTGGTGTTTTCCGCATGATTTTAATTCATACCAGATCTTTCTCCGGTGCTCTGTTTTTAATGTTCATGAACCAGAGGTATTGCACCTCACTATTAGCAGCGCAAAAGTTTTCAATGTTTGACAGTAGCACCTTCTATCTATTTAAATTGTTCCTAACACTCAAGGAAACGGGGATCGACCAGCTGGCACTTCACTCGATCCAGCTTGGTTACCTGAAGATCCTGAAAATGGGTAACACAGATCCAAACAACACAAAAGCAGGAAAAGAAATACGAGGTCAAGCCTGAGTACGAAGAGCTATCAAAACAGCTAATTATGCAACATGCTATAATCAATGCTATGGAATGCATGAGGGCTATCAAGGATCGGATAGCTAGACCAGTGTATCAACTGGCAAATCATCTCAGTCGAGCCTCTATACCACGCACGGTGTATCAACTGGGGAAATCATCTGTCCGTGATCTTCAGAGCCCGTCAGCCCATCACAGCTTGGTGGTAGACGCTCGAATCCGGTAGTCACCACTCCGATGATAGCGTTGGACTTTCAGGCACGACACATCTGTCGGCCAGTCGCAACGTGGATCTCAATCAGGTCATCAATAAATCTGTCAATCAGGCTCAAGATTTATGCATGTATGCCAAATCAATATTCAATTCACAATGCATACAATTCAATACGTGAATGCAGAATATAAAACTCAATCAATTCAACAAACTGATTCACGTAATTTCATATCATCAAATCAGCAGATTTCATAACATCTATTACAGCCATGTCCACGCTCAAAGCTGTTAAATCCGCTCAATTCGTACCTTCAAGCCTCAAATACCTCAACAGATTTCTCACAAGTCACTGCAACTCACGGCCTAGGCTACCAGCTTTCTCCGGGCTTCCTCAACCATGGCAGAATACTCCAAAGAGCTGAAATCTGCTAAAGCATTGAATAATTCAAATCAATTCCAGTCCAGGTCTGAACTTCTAAATATCCTACCCATGGCTTTGAACTCAAACAGGTTCTAAAAGTCTACGCAGTTATAACAACAAGGGAAAAGCTCAAAACCGAGAAGAACTCTTACCCAGAAGTTCGAAACTAATAGATGAACAACCGGTCCAGATTTCTCAAGAATCTTCGAACGAGCAGCAACTCTGCGCTTCTTCCTCAAATCGTTCTACAGCCTCTAACAAGGTAGAAATCGCAAGAGGAACTCTCAAGGAACCTAGCGCCACCTAAATCGTCCAAACCAGAGGCTGAAATCGACGAAGATCAAAGAACGAAATGCTCGGGTGAACAATAGCTAGAACGAGGGTTGAAAATGGAGATAAGAAATATCGGGTTCAGAATAATTCTAAGTGTTGATCAACACTCATCGATATATCTCTTAAATCCAACAGCTGCTGTTCTCAATTAATCAGCATACATCGAAACAGCAGATATCTTACAACAGAAACTAACAGTTGCTCTCAACAAAAATCAGCAGCAACCAACAGACGTTGCATAAGAAATATCGGGTTCAGAATAATTCTAAGTGTTGATCAACACTCATCGATATATCTCTTAAATCCAACAGCTGCTGTTCTCAATTAATCAGCATACATCGAAACAGCAGATATCTTACAACAGAAACTAACAGTTGCTCTCAACAAAAATCAGCAGCAACCAACAGACGTTGCATTCTCAAAAGAACATCAAAATGACGCCGCATCAACTAATCAAAACGACGTCGTAGCGCTACAACATCTGACGATAGATTTCTTTCAAAAAAACCAGCAGCTGGTCGCGCTAAACAACTCAAACAACGTTATAAGGGACACGTCACCATTGCTTCCCACAGCTGAACAAAAGCGTTACACTCAAAACGCTGCGTTCCAACTTATCAAAACTATGTCGCCTCTCATCAGCGACTGGTTCCTCAAACCAACAGCTGGTCACTCAGCTGGGATAATTCCTCACAACGCAACAACTGATAGCGCTACAATATCAGCCGTCAACACCAAAAGTTGACCAACACGTGTCGCTTTCTCGTTAATCCTCGCACCCGCGCAACTGATGCCAGCAGAAATCTCTTCAAGCGCTACTATTGAATAGCGAAACGACGACGCATCACTCCCGCGCCATTAACTGTGGCATACGGTGGCGGATCCGGATCCCACTTCCCGGGGGCGCAGCGGAAATAAAAAATAGCCCCGGAAAGCATTCAATACATCAACATGAATCTATAAACATACATAGGGTGTTCGTATATTTGTTACCTTGCTGGCGTCTTGGCGCCTGGCTCCAACAAGATTTCACAGGGAAAATCTGGCTCTTGTCGGTAGGCGACGGTAGATCCTCCAATCAGGTCCATGACCGGAATAAATCTTCCTCCGTCAATATACACTAGAAGACTTGACAGATTTTATCACGGATGGAATCTCCTCAACACGACGATCGGAGCAAGTCCTATCACGGGGTGGCGGCGCGTGGTGGCGCGGACGGTGGCGCGTGGCCGTGAGGTAGGAGAGGTGGAGGGGCGGCCGAGACTTAGGTCTTGGAGGCTAGGGTTAGTTGTTATGTTGTGTGTGTAATTAAGCCCTAACCAACTTAATTAATAAAGATGGTTGATGGGCTTTTACCGGCCCAATGGACTTGGGTCAAACCAGGTCCATATGAACATTAGGCTCGTTTAATACAACACGGTTTCATCATAACTCCAATCGACGATCAGATCGGACCGATCGACTCAGTTTCCAAAACTGAACGTTATGATGCGAATAACAATATTTTAGATACGTAGTCCAAAATGACAGTTTTGCCCCTCAACAGTGGTAAATCGCAATTTGACCCCTGTTAACTTTTAGGAAGTCGCACTCCCTAAAATCCTTCTCAAGCGCTCAACACATTGAGCTCAGTTTCCGTGCGGGAATCATGAATCCAGTACTTGTGTGACCCTCAATGGTTCAGGCATACAGCTAGCCGTGGGCCCACAACCTGCAAGAACCAGTTGGTCGTGGTTAGCGTACAGTACGATCCTTTTCAACACATATATCCCGATCAGATCAACGACCATTGGTAAATCGAGAGTCGCTAGAGATCCGATAGCTATGCATACATCTTGGAGATCGAATAGTGACATCGCGAGTGTTACTAGGTAAACTCATTTACCTAAAACACTTCTAGTACTCTGGCCAGAGATTTATACACTATTATCTCCTCATATTGCATAGGATATCCACGCATGTAAGCGAGGGGTGAATCCTCGACAATGAAGCATCGACTCCCACATGCATCGGGATCTCACCCAATCCCGCCGCCTAATGACCCCAAGTGAGTCGGCAAACGGGTCAAAGTGAGACGCCTATCATGTAGAGCCTCAATGACGTTTCGAGTAGTGAGGACTAATCAGTACAATCAGGACCTCGGACTTATCCACTCGACAAATGGTAACCACTTGGAAAGTTCGAACGAGGGTAGTTCGATAGATCACCAGGTCACTTTCCATCTGCATGCTCAGAACATCACAATGTTCCCTACCAATGAAACATGGTACTTCGCATCGCAGATGCTAGCTCAAGCTCGGGCGGCCTTATCCTCATTTTGACGGCCCAATCGACTAGGAACGAATTCAGAATACACAGTGACTATTAGATCTGTTTCATGATAGCCATCATATCCACTATCACATCTAACATACACTATGGTGTATTCTAGGTCCTTATCCAACACAATTGTTAACATTATAAACATAATGAAAATAAAGAATGCCATAAATAAATGCGTATTTCATAAATAAAAATTGTCATATACAAGAGTCTATAAAACCCACACGCCACAAGTTAGCTAGTTGGGCATCTACTCTAACATTAACAACTGATCAGATTCATCAGCTGGCGCTACAGTACCGTTGACTCGCATTGACAAAATGCGCAACAACTGATTCCTCGCATTAGCGCTACGTCTGATTTCGCAAAACAACAACGTTTTTCTTCAAAACGCCCGGGAATCATACTTCACCAAAAATTCGATATTCTAAAATCTGAAAAGTCTAAATTCGAATTTCTCAATCCTCACATCATAAGGGAAGACATCTGCAAAATCCCTGACTACCTCCACATCAGACAGTGAAGGGCCTTTTGAATCTCCTGTAGCGGTAACACAGGCCAAGAATGCCTGACATCCGAGCTCAACTAGCTTCCTGGCCCGTAGTAATGATATGAACCTGGGCTTCCGGTGGTCTCTTTGCTGTCTCAAATAAGAAGTCCTCCTGCCCTGGCAGCCTGATCGTCACTGACCTCCGCTAAAAGTCGATCATCGCTCCAAACTCCGTCAACCAATCCATGCCTAGATGCCAAAAAGCAGTTTAGAAGCCTAAGGAATTTCTAAGTTCGCTATTTTATCCGTCTAAGTTCTCAAGGAATGTTCTAGAAGGTCTAACAGGTTTACTTAAATCAATCCAGTAACCTAATGCATCGAATCTCCTAGCAGTTCTCTACTCGGAAACTAGTGTATCTGTAGTCCCGGGAAACTTCTTGGGTCCTTACTTGAGGAACCGCTCAGCCACATCCTCCTCATGCGACTTCCCAGAACGCTCCGACTGCCTCTCTAACATCCTAGTGATCCCGGCCAGCATATCCACTTATCACGTAAATCTAAGTGCATGACTAAGCGTCTAACTCTTAAAATTCTAAGGCCAAAACTCATGCATAAATAAAACATGCAGCATGTGAACATAATCATGAATCATAAAACTAAAAACTCACAGATTGGTAGTGTGACTTCCGAGCTCCACGCAGCAGGCTAGTACCCCACCAGAACCACAGCTCTGATACCAACTGAAACGAACCAGACTCTCGAAAAAATTTTTTTGAAAAAATTATGTGTGGAATAAATAAACTAAAAATATTGCTCATTCCCAATAAAACATTTCTCAACATCATTTAAAACATAAATAAATGAATATCTTAAAACGTCAAATCACCAATGCTTTTTAAAAGTCATAGTATTAAAATGTTGTGGAAACAGGACATGTAAATAAAATGTCTTAAAAGTGTATCATGACGTAAATAAAGACATCATAGTGGTCATGGGGTACTGCTGCAACAGGAGCTCAGAGGTTCTCACCGCCAGTCATGATAAATCCATAGGGTCATCACCTGCACCAATTAAACCTAGTGATCCAAGAGGCTCAGCATGCTCTATCTTTTAAACAACAAAGTACATATAATAAAATCACATGCAAGCACATACGTGATATAAAATACGTTAAATGCATGGATGGTTCATAACATATCATAACGTATCATAATCATATAGCATACATAAGGCATGTCGTAACGTAACATAAAATCTTATAAGTCAAATCAGTGAAATGTGAGCAAGCGTATGACTGATCAGTCAAAAGAACTAACGTACGTGGCGGTGCGGTTCACCCGACCTTACCTCGGGATCCCAATCACCTCCTATGCCACTTCACCATGTCCTGATCACATGGATCCATAGGCTCGTAAAACATTAAAACAGGGGATATCCGGGCCCGGTTACCCGGCTAGCTCCCATCATTAAATTTTGCCACAAGTCACTTCAATCCCTCGGGTTTTTATGAAAGAAAGAACATTCCTTAAACAATTCATAAAAACTCATGATGCGTGCATTTCTTAAAATCATGTAATTTAAAAGTTTAGTCCGTCAATATATATTTAATCATTTCCATTAAAAATATTAACGTACATATAATACTATATATATAATTAAATACATTGTTAGAACATGCATCGTTGATTTGAGGTTTTGTGTAAATCAAAAAAGGAGAGATTGTTGGATCTGTTTTGACAGATCCTAATTAAGTTTTGAATTACACAAAACCTATTATTGTGTTTCTAACAATTCCAATTAAGTGTGCAGATTCTATGTATCGAAGAAGACGATCAGCAGTTATATCTGTCCAGCAGTTGGTTCGCAATATAATTATTCAGCAGTTGGTTTGGTGTTCATGGGACCGGCAGTTGAATTAGCAATGGAGACGTCCAGAGTTGATTCAGTTGTTCGTAATCAGGCGGAGGCCAAGTTGAATCAGCTAGAGCATGATGAACCAGCTGAAACGATGTCAACCAGCTGCTAGTGCTTAAGAGCAAAGATGAACCAGCTGGTACTGGAATTGAGAAGCTTGCTGGAGAAGAAGAAGATGAGCAAGTTACTGTTGACGAATTTGTTAGCAGTAGCGATTATAAGTACTGTTGATGAATCTATCAACAGTCGCTATTCAAGAAGCAAGAAGCTTAGAAGAATCGCAAGCTGGAGCTGGATCGAAGAAGATCAGCTGGAGCGTAAAGTGTAGATGACATCAGCAGTGACGTCATCATTCAGCAGGAAGCTACAGTGATCAGCAGATGAAGATTCAGCAGATGAGAAGAGATGCTCTAGATATGGTATGAGCTATGATGACATCAGCTGTGATGACATCAGCCTTGATGTCATCACAATCAGCAGATGGCTATCAGCAGATGAAGCAAAGCGCAAAAGATGATGCGACGTCGTGCTGGAAAATCAGCAGATGGATTAGTGTTGATGATGTCACCGGTGACGTCATCATATTCACCAGATGGTTTGAGAGAGCAGTCGCAAGAATCAGCAGGTAGCTTGCATCCAGACGCAAGAGGAAGCGACGTCGTAGAGGAGATATCCAGTCGCAAGCTACTGTTCACCAGCAGATGCTATTTGAAGATAGCGATAGCAAAACGATGTCGTTTACATAAGTTGATACGACAGCGTTTTGCTCTTGCGCTAAAGATTCAGCAGGAAGACTTTGCGTTGATATTTCAGCAGTCGTAGCTACAGTGGTTTCAGTCGCAACGCAAAGATTTCCAGTCGTAGTGTTTGTGCTTCCAGACGCAAGAAGTTAAATCTATTATTGTTGAAGAAGATTCAGGCGAAGCAATTGATTAACCAGACGCAAGCAACAGCAGCATCCAGTCAAGAGCTTATTTGAATCAGCTGTTGCTATATATTCAGTCGCGAGCTACAGTGTCCAGTCGCAAGAAATCCAGGCGCAAAGAATCGAAGAAGTAGCAAAGCGCAGCAGTCGTAGTGATGGATCAGCAGCGAAGCAGTTGACGAATTATCAATGTTGGATGTCAACTTCTGAGCTCAATTCAAATGGCGAAAACGACAAGAAGCCTGCAAAAGAAAAGAACACAAGTACTGTTCCCCTGTCGGTACTTTACAGAGGAGCGTTGCACTAAAATAGAAAGAAGACAAGATAGCCATATGAAGCGCAGAACAGTTTTGGAAGCTATCCAACGGGAAGAAATTCTACAGAGGCTATATATTCGAGGCGACGCCATTGAAGAAGTGTTCGTGTGTTTGGTTGGTGCAACTACATACTGTGGCAAAAATATATTGAATATACAGTGCACCAACAGAGGGAAAAATAAAGAGATAGACGAAGCTATCGACCGCCATTAGAGAGGAGCTTTCACGAGTGCTGATTGCTGAGTCTAGATTAGCTTTTTAGAGCATGTCCCTCGTGTGTGAGAAAAACAGAGAGTTTGAGAGCTACATTGTATCAACCTCACACACCCGGATTCATTCACATCTATTTGTGAATGAATCTCGAAATATGTTCACAGTTCCCGTCCAAGCATGAAGACGTAAAACTCTTGTGTATGTAGTCAATCACACAGTTGCGGCTGTTGTGCATTTGAGGAGTCTAGGAGTTCTCACAGCTGCTGGTTGTGGGATTGGGTCTGTACACGCAGTTGTAAGATCAAATCTTCTAGTGGAGCCTTCCGAGGTGGAAGAAGGGGAGATGTAGGACATTTGAAGTCCGAACTTCCATAAACAAACCTGCTGAGTATCGTGTTCTTTAAGCTTTCAGTATTGCATATTTTACTTAGCATTTACCTTAGCATTCTAGCGCGCATTGCACGCATAACAGTTCAGCAGACTCTTTACTTAGCATCGCATAACATTTCAACAGCACACAAGCTCAAGTCTCGAACAGATTTATGTTGTACATATATCTGTTTGAGTTGTTTTAAAATATAGGATTCAGTTCTGGTATTTTCCGCATGATTTTTAAATCATACCAGATCTGTCTCCGGTGCTCTGCTCTGTTTATTGTATTTGTTCAAGAACAACGAGCTATTGCAGCTCCAGAGTTTTATCAGCAGCGAGCGCATCGCATAACATTTCAACAGCACACAAGCTCAAGTCTCGAACAGATTTATGTTGTACATATATCTGTTTGAGTTGTTTTAAAATATAGGATTCAGTTCTGGTATTTTCCGCATGATTTTTAAATCATACCAGATCTGTCTCCGGTGCTCTGCTCTGTTTATTGTATTTGTTCAAGAACAACGAGCTATTGCAGCTCCAGAGTTTTATCAGCAGCGAGCAAAAATTTTCTAAGCTATTTTAAATGCGCGGCTGCTGATCTTTTGATCCTTACTATCGGACCAACAAGTGGTATCAGAGCAGGTTTGTTCTTGAACGAGCACTGATTTTAAAACACATGTGCTATGATTTTAATGTTTTAAATATTTTTGAGAAGCTCATTTTAGGAAGACCAGTTTTTTAAAATTTTGGCTAAATAAAGACCTATGGACCAATTTTCACTAAATAAAATCCCAAAAACAAAAATTTTGACTTTAAAACTTGAAAATAAAATATTAAGTCCAGCAATAGTAAAAAGTTTGACTAAATATTTGACTTTAAAACATTTGACCAAAATAATGTTAAAATTGGACCCTATACTTTAAAATTGTATTTTAAAAAGTTTATAAAATACTCACTCATTCACTTTAAAATAAAAAATTAAAATTTGACAAAAATCCCATATATCAAATAAATTCTAAAAATACTGGAAAATATCTTAAAATATTAAATAAAGTCATCCACGAACTTTGACAACCCCTAAGACTCAAAATCTCAATTTTAAAAAAAATGACCCGACGAGGCTCACTTCGAGCGAAAAAAAGGTAAAAATAATTAAAAATCCATTTCTTAACCAAATCATTTCCTATTTCACCCAAATCACCCTAACTCACCCCACTAGCCATTGAAATAAACGAGACTCAAAAAAGATTCAGGACATGACCAACCGGACGCCCGCAAACCCACTGCCCGCATGCAGACTGCTTCCAGGACACGTGCTAGACATAAAATTTATAACTAATTTGCTCCTCGACCAAATCGCAACACGTTTGGAATTACGTGACCCTAACTCAATGAGCTATCTCCTGAAATCAGTCATGATCACTCATACCACATAGAGTGACTTACCCGACCCCAACAACTCTACTGTCGCGCACAGACGACAAGTCAAGACACGTGTTGATCATAAAGTTCATAACTAATTCATTACTTGAACAAATTGCTTCCTGTTTGGATCTACATGATCCTAACTCGATGGACTAAATATTGCTACCATCCTTGGACCGAACCCAAGCCTCAAGAACCGTCCATGACCGAAGCACATCAAGAGATGGATCAAATACGTGTTGAAAATCATGATATATGCATGTATCTCAAACAATAAACATAGATCAATTCAAATCACATACAATTAATGAAATAATTGATTAAAAACAGAATATTATGACTTAAATAGTGAGAAAAATAAGAGATATTACATGCCTAGGTTGGAGAAATGGAAGATCTGTGAGTTACCGACGTGTAGGACGCGAGATCGGGACAAGACCACCTTTGAATCACCCAAGAACTTGAAGAACCCAGGGGTTGAGCAATGGAGGAGGGGGACGGCTATGGAGAGTTAGTGGA
Organism: Dorcoceras hygrometricum; assembly: GCA_001598015.1. Taxonomy (NCBI): domain Eukaryota; kingdom Viridiplantae; phylum Streptophyta; class Magnoliopsida; order Lamiales; family Gesneriaceae; genus Dorcoceras; species Dorcoceras hygrometricum. Next base: position 79,339 of record KV008779.1, read on the forward strand.
GGCTAGGTTTTTGCAAAAATTTGTGTTTCAAAATAATGGGTGTGACACAAATGACCCCTCATGCTTAATTAAGAAAGTTAAATGGAGTTTTACAATCCTACCCCTCCACTAAATTGAAATGTTAATTAAAACATTAAACATGGATTTAAAATCTCTAATTTTCGAAATAAAAGGCCTCTCAAATTTTAAAATACATTAAAGTCCATCAAAACAGCCCGTATAGGCGAAAAACGGGTTCCCCAAAAAAATAATCATAAAAACCCCAATTTTTGGAAATTGCTGCTTAAAAATAATAAATTTGTTCTTAAAAATCTAAGGACTTAAAAATATCAAATTATTTTCATCTCGACCTTACCTAGTCTCGTACACGCTTTTCGAACTCAACAGGCTAAAAACAGACCATACATATCATGCAACATTAAAATCATAAATAAATCACAAAAAATGGCATGTAATTTTCTAAAATGATTTTCCCCCTAGTCATGCACTCATTTCTACGTATTCTGGATTTCTATGCGTTACAACTGTTCTCGTGGTTTGAATCCTGATCGTTGGGACTGGACAAAAGGTTGCGGTCTCTGCGGAGAACCACCAGCTGAACCTTGCTGTGATTGATTCGATGGCTGTCCTCCTATCAAAGGACAAACTCAGCTAAATGTCCACGCTGTCCACACCTCTGGCAAAGACCTAAACTCCACGACACTGAGAAGTCATATGTCTACCTCCACACAGACCACACGACACTTCTCCAGAGCCACTACCACCAGAACTAATGTCAGGCCTCGTGCTCTAAACAGAGTAAAAACATACCAACACATGCGGAAGATACTAAAAAGCGGGTAAAATTTTTGTTTTTGGCCTGACGAGTTAAAACAATATAATTTAAAATAATGCAATACTTAAAATAGATCCCAGTTTATAAAAACCACTAATCAACACAATCAATATAGCATACGAAAACAAGTATCAGGCTCCAACCACTGGATACAACAACGAAGCACAGGGCATCCCCCTGGCTAATAATACTGATACATATAAATATGCTATACGCCACTGGGATACTCTAACCACCTGCTGGGGCGCCACCAGCTGGGTTAAAACCATGACCAGCTGTAAAACCTGGGTTTCCTGAAAACAACACAACAAGGAAAACAACCAAGCCCCAGAGGGACATGGGGTCAAACCCCAGTACGGAGAGCAACTATAAAACAGCAGTAAACAGCAACAATAAAATGCAGATTCTATGCATGAGGAAAGAAACAACAGCTCAACGAGATCTGCAACAGAATATGTGGCCACGGTGAGTGTAGGACATGTGTGTGCTACCCACTCACCCCTACTCGTCCACCCTTACCAGATGCATCAACAACCCAACCTATGAACTGTGGTAGCTAGCCACTCGGCGCATAGGGAAAATGAGAGTGCGGAATCGCCTCTCGCCCTCGCATCCTGGTAAGAAAACAAAGAAGCAACAACGAAACAAGGCAATGGCTTCCACAACTGAAATGGAATGTCATGCGTGTATGCAACATGCTGGAACACAAGCATATAAACATATGCAACACAGCAATTTGAAACACAATAAGCATACACAGTCCTCAACCAGGACAACAACCAAGCACGGCAATCCAACACAGCCATCTTGCAATTCATCCAAGCCAAGTTCCACGCTGAATTACAAGCTCAAGATCCGTACCTTTTACTTCTGTGTAATAATTACCACAACAAAGGTCCCGAGAAAGCTGAACAACAACCTGTCAAAGCACACAGGGGCATAAATCATCGAGACTCAAATACACAGAAGCTACTGCCAGGAGTTACAACTCAACCAGATCAATCCCATCAATACCACTTAACAGGGAGCTTAAATCAACTTACTAAAGCTAAGATCTTACAACAATTCGAAGCTACCTGCTCACAGCGAACACACGGCCAAGACAGTAACTTCACGACCTCGCTCAAAGAATGGTATAAGATGGAAGATCTTCTCGAGAGGAGTCCAACGATACCTCGAACAAGCAAAACAACCACCAAGAACGACGGGAATTGCTGGAGAAAAGCTACAGTGAACAGTACTAGGGTTCGAGAAACGGAGGTCGACAATCGGGGAAATTTACTAAGTATGTGATCTGGTATCTCAATTCAAAGACCAAGTCTTCCTTAAATAAATCCCACAATGGCTGGAATCTGATTTAAAAGTCCACCGACATAACCAGCAGACACCCACAAACCATTGGATGGTCGAACCCCGCAAAACATAATCCGAAACACACAAAACGACGTCGTAGGACACTACCTACGACTGGTTCTCAACCAAAAGCTGGACAACCAGACGACTGGTTTAAGCATCACGGGAAATCCTCCAAAAGCTGGTACCAGCTGCAACATATAAAACGCAGCGTTGCAATTAGTCAAAACGGCGTCGCACAGCTTACGTCATCAAATCCGGTTGCTAACTCTCTCTCAAAACCAGCTGCAAGCTACAGAAGAGTTGACCAGCGTTGACGTCTGGAAATCGAATATGCGCAGCGATTGGTTCCTTAGCGCTAGACAAACGACGACGTTTCCTCCTCGCGCTACAGGGATGTTGACATGCATTGACATCTGCTTCGGCTGAACAACCAGCAGGCACACACACACGCGATCAAATCTCACACTAGCGCTACACCAAAACGGCGTCGCTCCAACTTATTCAAACGACACCATATCCAACCCGATACAAATCCACGCTAAGGCAACGGCTGATATTACAAGCGCTACCAGATCTCTCCAAACGACGGCATTTCATAATCCTGCGTTATCAAAACACGTTGCGACTGGTTTTCACTATTCAACCAGCTTTCACCAAGAACCTCAAAATACAAAAACTCCCAGAATTGTTCTAGGTGAGGAATTTGAGCCAAAAACACAACTTAAACATTCAAACATAGATCTTAAGCCACCAAGAATCTCTAAACCCCGATACATTCCAAAAAATGATCTCTTATACAAATTCAGGTCTTACAACTAACAGAACCTGAATAACTCGAATTCGATCGTCTCTTAAACTTCTTCCCTCGAGGCTTGAACCTCTAGCGATTAGACTGCTGCAAAGTCTAAGGAGGTGAAAAGAATGCGTCCCTTCTGGCACGGGTAGGAAACTGCGTCCAGATATTGGTTGAACCTGATTCTGTGCTTCCAAAAGACTCTCCTCAATGTCCACCGCCCTATCAACTGCCTCAGCATAAGTCGTAGGAGAACCAGCTAGCACCATACGGAACAAATCGGGTCTCAATCCTCTCAAAAACTTGTTTCTATTCGTCCTCTCCTGATTAGAAACATGGGGGACATACGACAGAAATGAAGAAAACTGTCTAGCGTACTCGGCTACCCTCATGTTCCCTTGATTCAGATTATCAAACTCCCTCTCACGATTATTGTATTACCACTCAGGGATATACTCTTGACGAAAATATGCACAGAAGCTCTCCTAAGAAATCAAAACACCACTCTCTCTCATGACTCGGGAAGTACCCTTCCACCAGCGTTATTCATTATCCCTCAACTGCAAAACAACCAACTTCAGTCTCCTCTCCTGAGAATACTCCACCGTGTCAAACAACTCTTCCATATGCTCTAAACAGCCTTCAGCCATCAGACCACCCTCGGCTTCAGTAAAAATAGGAGGATTCGTCCGCTGATATCTAGCCAGAACTAACTCCATCTCACCAAGCTGCCTAGTCACATGTTCCTCCTCAACATCTGCCTGTATATATTGACGACGCAAAGGCACACTCTGCTGCTCAACATCCTCTTCCTGGGGCTCTAGACTCCCCAACTACCTGCCTAACGGTTCTACTTCTACTTCTACCTCTCCTCAGCGATATCTACCAAAACTCAAAGGTAAGAACCAAAAGCAGATAATACACAGAGGCAAATAACACAATCACAAAGTAAATCAAAAACAGAAACTCAAACTCTGTGCCTAGACTAAAGTGTGATGGAAAAGAATCAAGTTATCCCAGTTTAAACTCTGATACCAAAAATGTCAGGCCCGATGCGCTAAATCATAGATTCATTACTCAATTAATCATAATTACATGGAAGCGTAAAATATGGGTTAAAATTTTTTATTTGGGCCTGAACTAAAATCTTCTCTTAAAATACAATCATAATAAAAATTCGGATTTTAACTCTAAAATCCAAACAATAACAACAAATACAGATCCGCAAATTTAATATCCAAATGCAGGACATCCCCTGGTTCAATAATACAATACGTAATCTATAACTAGGACTCAGAATGTGGATCTACCTGCCAACGCTCCACTCGGTCCAGCTGGGTTACCTGAAGACCAAGCAAAGGCCAACACAGACCAAAGCAGCCCAAAAGATGGAAAATAAAACGAGGTCAAACCTCTGTACGAAGAGCATCTATAAAGCATAAATCATATCAGACATGCAATATTTCCAACGTGCAATGCATGAGGGCTACCAAGAATCATCGGTAAGCAAGGCACAACGACTCAGTTGTGCAATAAAATCTCAATCATCAATCAGAATCCAAATCACAGCGACTCAGCTGGCTATCGCGACTCAGCGACGACATTGGATTCTCAGCACGGAGACTCAGCCGGCAAATCACGACTCAGCGATTATCAGGTCTAAAGAATACAGGCTCAATATGATATGCGTGTATGCAAAGCAGATTCAGCTCACAATAAAACTCTTATAAACAACACATAAGAAATTTAAACACCGAGAGCCATCAAACAACAGCACATACATCACAGCAGCTCACACACGAATAGAAATATTCCCAAGCTGATAGTAAAGCTGCTAAGCTCACTCGTACCTCAACTCCTCATGGATACTACCTCAACAGATCGCACGAGAACACAGCTCAAACAGCTCGAGAACGTCTACTGCTCTACCAGATCACGGCGAACTCAACAGAAGCTGCTAAATCAACATGTAGCTACAACCTGCTCAGCCACACTTAAACAGCTGAGGGACAATTCAACAGAATAGAGCTAGGAGCTACCAACTCACCCAGCTCGAACCAACTCCTCAAATATGATAACCAGCTCTAAACGAAGCATAAAACACTAACCAACGATTACCCAAAAGATCAAACAGAACGAAAGAGCTATCGGCCAAAAATCACGAAGATTTTCGAACACTTAAACCACATCGAATCCACTCGACAAGTCGACCCAAGGCTCCAAATTGGTATCAAGCGAACGGTCTTGGAGAGAGGAACCTAGCGCCACCAGCCTTGCTCCAAACGGAGGCGTAAATCGATGGCGATCAAAAGAAATCGAGCACGATGAATAGTAAGGGTATGGAATCAGTTCGCAACGAAAACTCTCTGGAGAAGATAAGAAATATCGGGTCTAAAATTGGCAAATTTTTTATCGTCACTTATATATATATATCTCAGTCAACGCTATAGCAAAAGTCAACTCAGCTCAGATCTTAGCACTACACCAGATCTGGCTCCTCTACACTATACCAGAGCACGACCACCAAAACGATGTTTCACAGGAGTCCAACTTAGGAATAACAGATCATGCGAACTCAACGTACAGCTCAGAATAAATGCACATATCATCTCTGGGATCCAACAGATCATGCCATGTTGACAGATCGCATTTGCATATCAGCTCTCGTGCACTTATCAGGTCACGCAACTAACAGATCATGCTATTCAACTCTAGCAACCAACATCTAAGCTGATATCGCCAAACACGTCGCGTCGTCTCCAGCTCGTGACAAAACAGATTACGCATACGTAGACCAGCTCGCACACATCCAGCTCTCGCCTAATCTGGAGACCTTAAATCGTACCAGTCTACTCCAAAATCACGAACTGGGCCGGTCCACACAGTACCACCCGCTCGTGCACCTGTAACCCGTTCTCCATCCCTTCGCTAAAAACAGATTACGCATACGTAGACCAGCTCGCACACATCCAGCTCTCGCCTAATCTGGAGACCTTAAATCGTACCAGTCTACTCCAAAATCACGAACTGGGCCGGTCCACACAGTACCACCCGCTCGTGCACCTGTAACCCGTTCTCCATCCCTTCGCTAATACAACAGCTCAGAGCTGTTTCGTCCCACAACAGCTCGCGCTAGAGAAAATAGAACAGATTACGCACTGGACAGCTTATGCATACGGGAATTTCTCTCCCAAAGCTTAAACCTTCACAACTCTTGTCCAAAATCTGAAAATCACCATCAGCTCAGAGCAATTCTCCTAAGCTGAATACTCGACAATTCACGTCTCCCTTGATTAATCCTCATCCAACAGCTTACGAAATTAAGCCTTGTTATTTCCTCTAATATGCTCATAATATATCTCTAATTAAATCGACTGATTACAGTCCTCACATTTGATCCACGATAAACCCAACTAAACTACGTAATTAAACCATACTAATCTTCCAGATCTCACATTCTACCCAATTAGAAAAGGATTTCATCCTCGAAATGAGAACACAAACTCCAGAACTCAAACTAAACACCAAAGCTGATCGAAACACCATCATTAACCACGAAAACCAGAACCGAGGAACGCCCACAACTAGCACAACCCTCAGCAACACTAAAACTCTCAGAACAACTACTAACCAAGAGTTCAAGATAACACATGAGACAACATCAAGAAAATAGATTACATGGGATAGTACGATAAATACTCAAACCGAGGAGGAAAATCTTGCTACATCTTCTCCTCTAATTCACATGTTGCTTCTTGTCTTTCATGCTTGCTCCACTATACCATTACCAATGGAGTGGTTTGTTCCTGAGCTGATTCTCCTTACTGTCCAAGATCTTCAAAGGATAATCAACAAAACTTAAAGTCTGATCTAGCTCTACCTCGTCAGCTCTCAGAACTTGAGAAGGATCGGCTAATATTTCCTCATCATGGACATATGAAACACGTCATGCATTGAGGACAACTGGGGCGGAAATAGCAAGTGATATCAAGCGATAAGCTAAGGGTCCGATCAGCTCCACAACTTCATAAGGTCCGATATAACGAGGTGCTAGATTCCCCTTGAGTCCAAATCTCGTAACACTTCTGAAAGGAGTAACCTTTAAGAAAACTTGATCACCAATCTGAAATTCTAAAGGTCTATGCCTTCCATTTGCATTGCTGGTTTGGAAATCTTTTGCGGCTTTCATCCTTTTGCGCATTAGATCGAATTGATACTTCATACCCTGGACAACTCATATGAAGATAATTGTCTTTCCCAAACATCTTCCCAACAAATCAACGATCTACTCTTCCTACCATACAACGCCTCAAATGGTGCCATCCCAATTGTTACTTGGTAGCCATTGTTATACGAATATTCCACCAAGGACAAGGAATCCTGCCAACTTCCAATGAAATACATCACTATAGCTGGAAACATATCTTCTAAGGTCTGAAGGATCCTCTTGGATTGGCCAACGGTTTGAGGGTGATATGCTGTACTCATAGCCAATCTAGATCCAAAAGCTCCTTGCGAGCTCTTCCAAAATTTGGAAGTAAACCTTGGGTTCCTATCAGAAACTATTGACACCAGCACACCATGCAATCTTACCACAAAATCGATGTACAGTCTCGCCATTTTATTCACGTCATATCGTAGGGGCTGAAGTGGGCTGACTTAGACAGTCGATCTATCACAACCAAACCGCATCACATCCTCGACTGGAACGAGGCAAATGAGTCACGAAATCCATGGATATATGCTCCCAAATCCATTGGGGCAATTCTAAACACTGCAACATACCACCATGTCTCATCCTCTTAGCCTTGACCTGCTGGCAATTTATACATTGAGCCACAAATTCAGCAACATCATTCTTCATACCTTTCTACCACTATCGTGTTTTCAAAGCATGGTAAATCTTCCTCACACCAGGGTGGACACTATGGCGACTAACAATGATCTTCTCTCAAGATCGTTTCCCTCAAGTCGATCATGTTAGGAACCACTAACCTACCCTAAAACCTCGAACACTCATCAGAAGCAACAGAATAGTCATTCAGCTGACCTGCTTGTTCCTTCAAATTCATCTCGTGAATATACGGGTCTATTTTTATGGGGCCCTGATGTCTGACACAACCTATGGTTCGACCTGAAACGACGAAATAATCTTCGCCAGGTTGAAACCGCCAACCTGTCTTTCCCAAATTCTCATGGAATTTTGAGATACATAGAGATGCAAACATCGAAACTTGGGCTTTGCTACTAAGGGCATCGGCAACAAGATTCACCCTTCTGGTTGATAATGTATCTCGCACTCAAAGTCCTTGAGTAAGTCCATTCACCGACACAGCTTCATGTTCAAATCAAACTGAGAAAAGAGGTATTGAAGGTTGTTGTTGTCGGTGGACACTACAAATTATTCACCACAAAGGTGATGGTACCATATCTTCAACGCAAACACAATGGCCGCCAACTCCGAATCATAAACCGGGTAGATCGAATTTCGTGAGGCTTCAATTGTCGAGATGCATAAGCTATAAGGACTGGGTCCCACAAGTAGTTAAAAACAATATATATATATATATATAATAATAAAATAATTAAACTGTCTAAACGTACAAAACTCAGAATGTTCATCTTTTCCGATTTCTCTCTCCTCCAACTCCGACCACCATCGTTTTCTCAGATTCCGATGACCATGTTTCTCAAACAATTAAAGTAAATATAGATTCGGAATCCTCTCGACGAGATCTGCATTTCTATAACACTTTTACCACGTTTTCGTACGTCTATCGGAAACCCTCCGACGTCCGCCACCTGTTTTCGTCGATTCCATCCACGTCGTTGTCCGAAAAATTAAAAGAGATACATATTCCGAACCCTTGCGACGAGACCTACGTTTCTATACCAATTTTTTTAATTTTTGTTGCGCCCGTCGAAAAGTCGCCGTAACCACCATCGTCGTCGGAGACCGCCGCAGGCTGTTGTCCCCGGAATTTGTATTGTCAGGCCGAGGAGGTTTATATTCATCCTTGTTTCTAGCTTTTATGTCGAAAATCGAGATTTGTAATATGTGATACTGATATTTATTTCAATTGCAACTGTAGGTCAAAGATTGGCTTTAAGTCAAGGTATTCATCGGGCTTCGGAACATAGTTCGAAAATATATTCGAGAAGATGAGGATTAAGTAGATTTTATGTGATTTGGGAATTATTATTGCATATTGACAAAGAAATTATGTGATTTTAGGAATTTAAAATATGGAAATAAGGAAAGTTGGAAAGTAAGTTGACTTTAAATGATGATTTGAGATTTCTATTATTTAAGGTCATTTAAATTGATATTCAGGTTATTTATCTGAAATTGGAGTATTCACGAGTTCTTGAGGCTAGAATTAATGTTACTTGCTGAATTGAGGTACGTAGAGATCATTTAATTTAACAATGTCTGACAAAGACTTGTGATGGGATTGTGTATGGTTTATTTGTTATTTGTTGAATTACGTGATTTTATGCTGACTTGCATATAATCAGTTGGTAAGTGATGTGCAAAATAAAATATGTTTTCGTCAACACACATTTGAGTTTAGTCAGTCACATCAATGCTACTGAATATATCATATTGAGCCTATCTGTTTTTGATAGCCGTGCATATCCGATTGAGATCTGTATATGATATTATGATGTGTGTCATGCGGATTTTGGACACCCTGATTCGGTTTAGGCAGTTGCTGGCTTCGGGAGTGGAGCCATATCCCTTGACACGGTTCACTGAGGGTGAACCAGCTCGAGCATATGGATTTGATATATAGATTCTTTGATTCCTGATATCCTGAGACGTTGTACCTGTACATGCATTGCATTCATGCACGACATCATTGAATTTCTATGTCTTAAGTTGTGATTTTCTTTGATGTCTCGTACTCGGGTTACTGACCCCTTTCGTGTATTTTGTGTGGGGACATGGCAGGTAGTACATGTGGATCAACTTCAGGCGCTAGAAAGGAGGCTTCAGGAAGTACCAGAGCTCCGTGAGAGTGGGCTCATTTGTTTTGGGTATATATTTTTGTTGTCTCCCAGATAGTATATGTACATAGTTGATATTGTTTTTGTACTGTAGTATGTATTTAGCAAGCCCCAGCGGCTTTATGATCTTTTGTACGACGTTGGGGTTGTACTAAATGCATTTGTTATATTTGCTGAGAAGATATTTGAGTATTTGAGTTTTCTGGTATGCCTGATTTACGGGGAGGTCATGCCGAAAAATATTATAGGCCCAAAAATGCACGAAAATTTTAACCCGTTTTCCGTTGTTGAGTAATTAATCCTAATTGCATGTTAATAAATTATAAGTAGGATAACGGGCCCTCACAGTATGGTATCAGAGCGTAGACTGGGATATGCTCACTAGAGTTTGTACACCTGTGTCTAGACACACACACGAATATATTGTGCGCTTGTGTTTGTATGTGAAATTACTTGCTCTTATCTGACGTGCTTTATATGTTAGTTACTTTAGGAATATGACCTGATACTAGACTCAGTGTGTGACACCTGAAACCCACGGGGTCACGAATTGGGTTAAATAAAAAAAATTTGAATAAAAAGAAGAGTTGAAAGACAATTTGCTATAGGCTGTATTTCCTATAACTTGAAAACGAAACTTCGAAACACAAATACAAACACAAAAGCTGATAGATATCTATACACTTGCGTGCCAACTACTGACAAACGTTTTTGCGGAAAAACAGATTCTATTATATATATTGCAATTGCGAGTTACAACATCTGAAATTCTGTTTGAATATACAACTGTTGTAATTGATCTAATACAGATTCCTAACATAAAATACAACGCTGGCTATTGATAAACACAACACCCAGCAGCTGCTGTCAGTTTTCACCTCCTGTTCGCTCCTCAGTTGTCATACCTACACCATTTTAAAAGCTAATGAGCCTAGGGGCTCAGCAAATAAAATCTGAGTAATAACAATTTCATTTAACGCAGGCAGACATCAGAACATACATAATTTGAGTTAAAGGAATCATCAATACATAAACATTTCTGTCTTTCATAAACTTGTGTCTAGACACACACACGAATATATTGTGCGCTTGTGTTTGACTATGTGAAATTACTTGCTCTTATCTGACGTGCTTTATATGTTAGTTACTTTAGGAATATGACCTGATACTAGACTCAGTATGTGACACCTGAAACCCACGGGGTCACGAATTGGGTTAAATAAAAAAATTTTGAATAAAAAGAAGAGCTGAAAGACAAATTGCTATAGGCTGTATTTCCTATAACTTGAAAACGAAACTCCGAAACACAAATACAAACACAAAAGCTGATAGATATCTATACACTTGCGTGCCAACTACTGACAAACGTTTTTGCGGAAAAACAGATTCTATTATATATATTGCAATTGCGAGTTACAACATCTGAAATTCTGTTTGAATATACAACTTTGTAATTGATCTAATACAGATTCCTAACATAAAATACAACATCAGCTATGACACGGAAAACGCTGGCCATTGATAAACACAACACCCAGCAGCTGCTGTCAGTTTTCACCTCCTGTTCGCTCCTCAGTTGTCATACCTACACCATTTTAAAAGCTAATGAGCCTAGGGGCTCAGCAAGTATAATCTGAGTAATAACAATTTCATTTAACACAGGCAGACATCTGAACATACATAATTTGAGTTAAAGGAATCATCAATACATAAACATTTCTGTCTTTCATAAACTTGGAGACATGGGATAATAGCCCAGATCTCATCATCAATATCATTTTCGTTTGATTTATGGCTTAGAATCTCTACTTAGGTCCGTGTTGCACTTTGATCAAAATGACTTCCGATATCAGTTTCAGCATATAGCTCATATGAAAGGGAAGCCGACATCTGGACGACTACTCACCCTTCTCCTTGTGACCGTCTTTTATCTATGCCACAAACCTTAAAATAAACTTTGTTCCTTTAACATCCTTTCTTTCTTTGAAATTTCTTTAAACATCATCGGGTTCCATCATTTAAAACTCTCGCTTCCCATTTTTTTAAAACTTACTGAGTATCGAATTCGACTAATGGGGACTTACTTCTGAAATGGAATCAGTCGTAACAAAGTGAAACAATACTTTGAAACAAAGCAGATCTTAACTGTTCACAACTATTGCAAACGGCTGCAGGGTTATATTTGTTAACACTTGAAACAGACGTAGTAAATGAAACGATGTCGTTGAAGTAGGAAACAAACATGATGACGTAAGAATATCTGCTCACATGAACAGTAACTATCTGTTGACAGCTACAACTTAAGGAAATGACGAAGTTAGTTTGAACCAGTCGTAACAATAATCGCTAACAACGCGACTTGGGAATAAGTGTAAAACGATGTATTTCTCTTTAAGAAGCTGACATAAGAACATCTGTTATCAGACGTGACTTTGAATAACCGAAACGAAAACTGATGTAACAGCTGATGAACAAACTAACAGCTGACGAACAAATTAACAGCTGATGGACATACTAACAGCTGATGGAAGAAATTCTCGAAACCAAAAGCTGACTTTAAACTTGGTGTTGAAACATCAAAACAACAGCTACGCTATCAGCGGTTATCAAACCAGACTTTATACTGATTAGATTAACAACAACCGATTACATAGCGTCAAATTCTGATATTACAAACCACTGAAAAGAAGAACATTCATAAACATACTTGAATCAAACTCGAATCCTCAGTAACCATATTTTCTAGAAAACACTGAGAAGCATAAAAACATCATTTTGAACCTAATCTCTCTTTCCTTGATCATGCGTAAATCATTTTAAACATGAACTTCAACATATCTTAAACATACAGGAATGCAGATCCATAAAATGAATAAAATCAATATAAGCTTTAAATTGTGTAGCAAGGATCAGCTTTTACTTGCCTTAACAAAGTTTTTCAACCGTGGTTAATTCCGGCAGAATCTTCTCCCTGAGCAATACACAAACTTCTCTGGAAAATATTTTGAAGAACACTAATTTTCTTTGCAAATGATAATGATCTTGCTTTCAAACAGCTATTTATATGGAAGGGATTAGTGGCAAGGTGCTATGTTTACAAAGCATGACACACTTCAACCAAGTTGTACAAATTTTTGTAAAATTCCCTTCATATCATTTAAATTTGTAAAACACCAAACCTTTTTCAAAAGAATCATTTGTCCTCCTTAAAGATATTTTAAATCAATTTAAACCTGTTCATGTATCGCTCTTGGAGTCATCTGCTGGAACCAGCAGCAACGCATCTTATTTTCTGAAATCAATGAAATCAGCAAATACATAACATTTAAAATTGCCATTTTGGCCCATGAAATTAATAAAATTCATAAATGTGGTCCTATGGATTTTGGGGCGTTACACAGTAGGTCAGAGATTGATAGTTCCGAAGAATTGGAGGATTTATTATATTTCCAATTAACGCGATGTTCTGTCATTTACTTGTAAACTCGTAGCATGGAAAAGAGGGGAGGAAAAGGAAAAGAGATAGTTCAGGACTCCCAGGTCGAGATACCGAAAGGGAAAAGTGGATGTCCTCATGGAGGTGTATCTCCTACCATTGATGCTGAAGTGGAACAATTGAGTCAGAGAGTGCATGAGATGGAATTTTTCGTTGCTAGATTTCAGGATATGCAGCCACCGAAATTCTTTGGAAACGAAGGTAGTGAACGAGCTGAAGGATGTCTGAAACACATGGAAATTCTCTTTGATACAGTATACTATGATCCCGAGCGACGCCTAAAGATGGCAGTTCTACAATTGCAGTTTCCTTATACTGGAGGTAGTTTTCAGGGAGGTCCATCTCAGCGACCATTTACGCCGCGTTCCTTTGCTCCTAGTCAGTCCTATCAACATTCGAGTTATTCATCAGGTAGGGTTGAGTTTCCACAGGCAGTTCCAGGTCCTCAGCAAGCTCGAGTGTATGCGCTGACCAAGGATTAGGCACGAGAAGCTCCAGATGGCGTGATCGCAGGTACATGCTCTATTTACAGTCATGATGCTACTGTTTTATGTGATACCAGAGCATCTCATTCATTCATTGCATCACAATATGTTGCTGAATATGATCTTATGGCTACACCATTTTCTGAAACAATATCTTTGTCCACGCTAGCTGGTCGATACATTCAGTCTGGTCAAATCGTATTAAATTGTGTTTTATCATTTGATGATAACATGCTGATTTCAGATTTGATTGTATTTCCAATGTATTATTTTGATTGTATTATTGGTATGGATACACTATCAACTTATCGAGCTACATTCGATTGTTTTCATGGTGTAATACGATTTCGACCATATTCTGGCAATAAATGGAATTTTTATGGTCGAGGATCACAGGAGAAAGTACCGTTAGTATCAGTGATGGAAATGTTTAGGTTATTATCCTTAGGAAACGAGGGATATATGGTGTATGTCGTGGATGTTACAAAAGAAACGCCTAAATTGTCTGATATCCCGGTAGCAAAAGAATTTTCTTATGTCTTTCCTGACGGGATACCTGGCTTTCCACCGCAACGGGAAATTGATTTTACCATTGAATTGATGACGGGACTGAACCGATCTCACGAGCACCGTATAGAATGGCCTCTGCAGAGTTGAAAGAATTGAAAGAACAATTACAGGATTTGATGGATAAGGGTTATATTCGTCCAACTACGTCACCCTCGGGAGCACCTGTATTATTTGTGAAGAAGAAAGATGGTTCGATTAGAATGTGTGTCGATTATAGGCATATGAATAGAGTCACTGCAAAGAAAAATTTCCTTTGCCTAGAATAAATGATTTATTTGATCAGCTCTAAGGAGGTTAAATTTATTCGAAAATCGATCTTCGATCTGTATACCTTTTCAACTTCGAGTTAGAGCAAAGGATATTCCGAATACTGCATTTAGAACGAGATATGGACATTACGAATTTCTTGTGATGCCATTCGGTCTGACAAATGAACCAGCAGTCTTTATGGATTTAATGAATAGAGTATTCAGAGACTATTTGGATAGATTTGTGATTGTGTTTATTGATGATATCCTGGTGTATTCGAAATCTCGAAAAGAACATAAAGATCAATTACGACAAGTTCTTCAAACACTTCGAGATAACCAATTATATGATAAATTGTCGTAATGTGAATTCTGGATGGATAGCGTTGTATTTTTAGGTCATGTAATATCAGGACAAAGAATATCGGTTGATCCAAGTAAATTTGAAGCGGTCCTGAATTGGGCTAGACCAACAAATGTATCAGAGATTCGAAGTTTCTTCGGTTTAGCTGGATATTATCGACGATTTATGAGGGATTTTCTCAAATTGCTCGACCTCTTACCCAACTGAACAAGAAGGATTTGAGATTTATTTGGTCAGATGAATGTGACCAGAGTTTTCTGACAATGAAATAAAAGTTGACAACTGCACCTGTATTATCATTGCCATTTGGATCAGGTGGATTTGTGGTTTGTACTGATGCTTCAACAAAAGGACTGGGATGTGTTTTGATGCAACATGGGAAAGTTATTGCTTACGCTTCTAGGCAATTGAAGATACATGAATCGCATTATCCAGTTCATGATCTAGAACTAGCAGCCATTGTGTTTGCTCTCAAAGTTTGGAGACATTATATGTTGAGCTCATAATTTACTCCAATCATAAAAGTTTGAAATATCTGTTCACTCAATCAGAATTGAATATGAGACAGAGACTATGGTTATATCTGTTGAAAGATTTTGATTGTGAAATACAGTACCAACCAGGTAAATTGAATCAAGTAGCGGACGCATTGAGCCGGAAATATCAAGATGTTATGGTAGCATCTATTCATATGTGGAAGAATTATGATGAATTATGTAATTATGGATTTACGTTTAAGCCAAATAGCAAATATTTTCTTGTGTCTGCTCTCCAATTTGAGCCAAATAAGATCCACAGGTTCAAAGATCAAAGGATTTGGTGTTGTCTGGGAATCCAGATAAATATAATATTTCATCAGATGGTTGTTTAAGAATGAATAACCGATTAGTGGTACCAGATGTTGCAGAAGTGAAAGAAGCTTTGCTTCGAGAGGCACATTGTAATTGGTATAGTGTATATCCTGGTAGTCGGAGAGTGTACAACATATTGAAATCACAGTTCTGGTGGAATGCGATGAAATGAGATATAACCGAATTTGTGGCAAGATGTTTGACATGTCAGCAGGTGAAAGCCGAGAGAATGAAACCTGGAGGTATGTTACAGATTTAGAGATACCACAATGGAATTGGGGAAACATTGCAATGGACTTTTTTACTCACTTACCCAGAACGATTAGAGGTTGCGATGCAATCTGGGTGATATTTGATCGATTGTCCAAATCAGCTCACTTTATTCCATATGATCGTACTTATTCGTATAAGAGAATTGCACAGTTATATATGGATAATGTGGTTAGATTTCATGGTATTCCTGTTTCTATTGTATCTTATCGAGATCCTAGATTTACATCTAAGTTTGGGAGTATTCTGCAAGATGCGTTGGGTACGAAGCTAGACATGAGTATAGTGTTGGGTGGATCCGGATCCGCACCCCGGCAGGCAGCGGAAGAACAAAAATTAACCGGGATGCGATCAATACGAATAATCAAACAATCATATGTATCAACATACATAGGGTGTTTCAACGAGTTACCTGTCTGGCACTTGTGCCTGGCTCCAACCGGTGTTTCAAGAACCCGGCGCTTCTCGGTTGATTGCGGTAGTTACGTCAATCCGGTCCACGACCAGATTCGAGACTCCTTCGTCAGACTGCACTAGAAGTCCTGACGAGATCAGCACGATCGGATTCTCCTCGAAAAGTTGGCCGGAAACTAATTTTCGGTGACAACGGGGCGGCGACGGCGGCGGCGCGTGGAGGCGACGGCGGCGGCGGCGTGAGAGTGAGGAGGGAGGCGGCGGTGCTTAGGGTTTTGTGTCTAGGGTTGTGTTATGATTAATTGTATTGAAGTCTCTTAATTAAGTCTAATCATATATAGACTTAAAGTTGGACTTGGGCCGGTCCAACGGGCCCGGGTCCAAATGACGATATCAATCGCTGCGACTTCATCGTAACTCCGATCGCCGATCAGATCGGACCGATCGACTCAGTTTCCAAAAC
>KV008779.1:96723-129645 GCA_001598015.1 Dorcoceras hygrometricum
TATCCTCATTTTGACGGCCCAATCGACTAGGAACATGTTTAGAATACACAGCGACTATTAGATGTGTTTCATGATAGCCGTCATACCCACTATCACATCTAACATACGCTTTAGTGTAATCTAGGTCTTTACTCAACACAATTGTAAATCATTACACACATAATGAAAGTAAAGAATGCCATATTAAAAGAATGCGAATATCATATATAAAGATCGTTTGTACAAGAGTCAATGAAAACCCACACGCCACAAGTTGGCTAGTTGGGCATCTACTCTAACATATAGCATATCATCCCTAACTGATGGTCAGACAGAAAGGACTATCCAGACCTTAGAAGATATGCTACGATCTGTGATTATGGATTTTGGTGGAAATTGGCAAGAAACATTATCACTTGTGGAATTCTCGTACAATAATAGTTTTCAAATAACTATTGGTATGGCACCATTCAAAGCGTTATATGGTAGAAAATGCAGATCACCAATATATTGGAATGAGATTGGAGAGAAACCGCTGACTCAACCTGAGTTTGTTGAAGAAATGAATGCGAAGATTGATTTGATCAGGAAAAGAATGAAAGCAGCTCGAGATCGTCAAACAAGTTATGCGAATAACAGACGTAGATCTTTAGAATTTCAGGTTGGTGATCAAGTCTTTCTAAAAGTTTCACCATTCCGTGGTACGATGAGATTTGGTCGAAAAGGAAAGTTAGCTCAACGTTGCATCGAACCATACAGAATTATTGAGAGGATTGGTTTATTGGCTTATAGGTTGGATTTACCACAAATTTTTTCTGCGATACATAATGTGTTTCTTGTATCTATGCTGCAGAAGTATGAACCAGATCCATCACATGTGTTGTGAGGCTCTCTGCTCACAATTATCTTCTAATCTCATTATGTGGGCGATTAATTAAACTAACAAGTTTAATTTGTCTAATATAACCTGTTGTGAGGCTCTCTGCTCACAATTATCTTCTAATCTCATTATGTGGGCGATTAATTAAACTAACAAGTTTAATTTGTCTAATCTAGTAGTAGTTTTTTTTCTTTTAAATGCGCAAGAGCTGGTCAAGTAAAATTGTTCAGAACACTATTCATTGTCCAAAAGCTGGTTTTTTATTATACGACAAGTGTACAATGTCTATCATTATTACCTCTACTGATTACAAGATCTAATCAGTACTACAAAACCCGATTTTGTGTTACTACCATTAAACATGTCAAGACTAAACCAGCAGCAACTCTCTAGTACTTTTTAGTCTTCGCCCTTTACTTCGGTAATCAGCTCTCACTACCCTGATCCCTTCAATTCAGCTCTCTCTTCTCCCTGTTGTCATGCACACATACAAAACATAACAACAGCAGGATAAACTCCGGTGAGAACATTTCTCAGTATAATTCAACAGGTATAAATAATATCAATAAAATGAATAACAGTATATCAACTGAAATAAAATGCAATGCATTATTCTATCTCATCTCTTCGGGCCCAGAATTGATTCAATTTCAGTTCGATGCCATCAAGATTCGTATACGATCTTGACATGAATATTCATCTATCGAAACCATCTTCGGCTTCGAAAATCAGGCCAACTCAGTCCTGGGCATTAGAATCAATTCGATTCTCTTCGATATGCAATCTCATGCAAATATAAAAGATCCACTACCTGTGATGGATCGACACATATAGAATTCAAGTTCTAAATCAAGAACCGTAATCAACATGTATGTGATTTCATCGGGATACTCAAGAAAACTCATTCTTGAGTAATCTAATCCCTGACTCTACTGTCAAATTATACCTTCGCATTCTCTCTTTTGAAAACACTTCACTTCTTGTTTTCAAACTCAGTTTCAACACTTCCCGGGACCCACACGCCACAAGTTGGCTAGTTGGGCATCTACTCTAACATATAGCATATCATCCCTAACTGATGGTCAGACAGAAAGGACTATCCAGACCTTAGAAGATATGCTACGATCTGTGATTATGGATTTTGGTGGAAATTGGCAAGAAACATTATCACTTGTGGAATTCTCGTACAATAATAGTTTTCAAATAACTATTGGTATGGCACCATTCAAAGCGTTATATGGTAGAAAATGCAGATCACCAATATATTGGAATGAGATTGGAGAGAAACCGCTGACTCAACCTGAGTTTGTTGAAGAAATGAATGCGAAGATTGATTTGATCAGGAAAAGAATGAAAGCAGCTCGAGATCGTCAAACAAGTTATGCGAATAACAGACGTAGATCTTTAGAATTTCAGGTTGGTGATCAAGTCTTTCTAAAAGTTTCACCATTCCGTGGTACGATGAGATTTGGTCGAAAAGGAAAGTTAGCTCAACGTTGCATCGAACCATACAGAATTATTGAGAGGATTGGTTTATTGGCTTATAGGTTGGATTTACCACAAATTTTTTCTGCGATACATAATGTGTTTCTTGTATCTATGCTGCAGAAGTATGAACCAGATCCATCACATGTGTTGTGAGGCTCTCTGCTCCCAATTATCTTCTAATCTCATTATGTGGGCGATTAATTAAACTAACAAGTTTAATTTGTCTAATATAACCTGTTGTGAGGCTCTCTGCTCACAATTATCTTCTAATCTCATTATGTGGGCGATTAATTAAACTAACAAGTTTAATTTGTCTAATCTAGTAGTAGTTTTTTTTTTCTTTTAAATGCGCAAGAGCTGGTATTCTTCGATCTCAGAATTGATTCCATTTCAGTTCGATGCCATCAAGATTCGTATACGATCTTGACATGAATATTCATCTATCGAAACCATCTCCGGCTTCGAAAATCAGGCCAACTCAGTCCTGGGCATTAGAATCAATTCAATTCTCTTCGATATGCAATCTCATGCAAATATAAAAGATCCACTACCTGTGATGGATCGACACATATAGAATTCAAGTTCTAAATCAAGAACCGTAATCAACATGTATGTGATTTCATCGGGATACTCAAGAAAACTCATTCTTGAGTAATCTAATCCCTGACTCTACTGTCAAATTATACCTTCGCATTCTCTCTTTTGAAAACACTTCACTTCTTGTTTTCAAACTCAGTTTCAACACTTCCCGGGAACTTCACTGAATCACAGTTCAATATCAATATTCGCGGTGTTCCCAGTATTCGAATTCAATCTTATTTATAAGTGCAAGTCTCTGGTTCTGGTGGAATTTCCAACGTAATCGGTATGAATTCCACGTTTCATGCTGATTATTAGTTTCCCAGATCAGGATATACTCACACCGCTTCGAATCCAGATTCAATTTCATACATATCGATTAAAAGATTCCTCAACTGTTATCAGTCGTCGTTCAATGGTTGTCATATAAGAAATCCTACGATTGGATTAATCCTCTCAAATCCTCGCCTGCTGATCGTTAAAATCAATCGAGGAGATCAGCAGAAGTCTATGAGCAGGTGCCGACTTTTCCTCTCGTTAAACTCAGCAGAAGAAATCAAATGTTGTATTCGAAATTACAATCTCGAAACGACACCGTTCCAACTAAACGAAACGACTCCGCAGCGTTTTACCAGCAGGCAACAATATCTCTTGCAAAGAATCAGATGCTGGTTTTCGAATTCCATTCAAAACCCATCAACAGCTGGTTACGCAAAAATTACTCAAAACGATGACGCGTCAACTAATCTAGACGACGCCGTACTAGATATGCCACATCGCTACGAACTCCTGGTCAATCAGCAGGCATCCATCCTTCACAAAGATTCAAAACCAGCAGTTGCACTTAACCAAACGACGTCGCTGCGCCTACAACAACCAGGAGTTGCACAAAGGAAACTCCTGCTGCTGGTTTCTACATGCAAAACAGTACTCGCCACGCGTCACTCCCTCGTGGATCCTTTCAGGTGCCCGCCAACCACCAGCAGCAACCATCTCAAATACAACGCAACTGCCGAAACTAGTAGTCAACACTCAAAAACGTTGACTAACACGTGTCGCTTCCTCGGTCTGTCTCGCGCTACCTGCAACATCGACCAGCAGCAACACGACTAAAACCAGCAGGTATATAAGAAAACTCCTACAATAGTAATCAACACGTGGCATTTCTGCAATAACCCTTGTATTAGCACGTTTGCTGCCAGCAGCAATTCTTCCCAACAAAACTACTACCATTGACTCTCGTTGACTTCGTTACTATGGACTGCTGCCGACCGATTTCTTTAATTTGCTTCGTCTAATTCCAACACTTAGCGGAATTCAACGATATAAAAATCCTCAACACACACAACACTTCCAGAAGAAATCCGATATCATCAGTTATCCTTCATCAAAATCTATCATTTCAAAATCTAGAAATCTCGGAATTACTAATTCTCTTCTTAATTATTTCGGGCATTACATTTCTCCCCCTCTCAAATTTGAGTTCGTCCTCGAACTCATCTGCAGTCTCTATACATATATACATGTGAACCATGTAATAACAGAACTTGCAGAAAACTGACCTTATTGGAACAAATATGGAATCTTTGCCTCATATCATCTTCCACCTCCCATGTTGCTTCGTCAACTCCGTATCGATTCCATTGAATTTTCACCAATGGTATAGTTTCCGTTCGGAGTTGTTTATTCTTTCGATCAAGTATCTGAATCGGTTGTTCACAATAACTCAGAGTTTCATCGACTTCAGCTTCATCAGAAGGAATAACATTTTTGAAACAAAGTTAGCCACATCTGCCTTCATTTGTTTCCACCAGTACTGCTTTTTCAAATCATTGTACATCCTCCTGCCTCCTGCATGCACACTAAATCTACTTCTATGAGGCTCATTCAATATCTGCTGTTTTAATTTTTTCAGCTTCATCAGAAGGAATAACATTTTTGAAACAAAGTTAGCCACATCTGCCTTCATTTGTTTCCACCAGTACTGCTTTTTCAAATCATTGTACATCCTCCTGCCTCCTGCATGCACACTAAATCTACTTCTATGAGGCTCATTCAATATCTGCTGTTTTAATTTTTGCTATATCTGGGACAAGCAGTCTACTATTTACATACAAAACATCATCCATGTTCACTTTATACTCCGACTGATGTCCAGATTTAATCATTTCAACCGACTTCCGAATGCTCTGATCTCTCTTTTGTGCATCCTCTATTCGACTCAATAACTCAGGTCAGCACTTATGGCACAAATTCTCATTGGCTTTCTCGCTATTTCAAATAAATATCCCGATCCTTGGTGAGAAGTATCGCAATACACTGTAAAACCACCAGTACCCGAAAGGATTGTCAAAATTGGTGCTGTGTTTAACCTCTTTTCCAATTCAAGAAAACTGTTTTCACATGCTTCTGACCAAACAAACGGTGCATTCTTCGGTGTCAATTGAGTTATAGGCTTTGCAATCTTCGAAAAATCCCGAATAAAACGACGATAATATCCTGCAAGACCCATAAAACTTTGAATTTCCGGCACAGATTTCGGTCTAGACCAATTAATCACAGTTTCAATCTTGCTGGGTTCAACTGAAATACCATCTCCAGAAATAATATGGCCAAGAAAGACCACCCTTTGCAACCAAAATTTCACACTTTGACAGTTTAGCATACAATTTCTCATCTCTCATAGTTTGCAAAACTGTTCTCAAGTGGTTAGCATGATCACTTAGATTCTTGGAATAGATCAGAATATCATCAATGAATACGATCACAAAATCTTCCAAATACCTCTGAAAGACTCGGTTCATTAAGCTCATAAACACCGTGCATTGGTCAATTCAAAAGGCATAACAACCACTCATAGTGACCATACCTTGTAGTGACCATACCTCGTCCGAAAAGCAGTTTTCGATATATCCTCATCTCTAACTCTCAACTGAGGATAACCGGATCTCAAATCAATTTTTGAATATACTGACGATCCCTGCAACTGATCAAACAAATCATCTATTCGAGGTAACGGATATCGATTCTTTACCGTTGCTTTGTTCAGCTGCCGGTAGTCAATACACAATCTCATCGATCCATATTTCTTTCTCACAAATAAGACTGGAGCACCCCAAGGAGAAACACTTGGTCTAATGTATTCCTTGGCAAGAAGATCCTCCAGTAAACCAGATTCAGGCTATCCTTCTTCACATCTATTGCATATATTAGGAATCCCTCTGCTCCTTTCTGCAATAGACTATTCATGGTAATAGCAGAGACCAAAGGAATTCTGGCTCGTGATCCTTTACCATAGAATTTCCATTCATCGGCTTTCTCAGGTCCGACCACTTTCTGAAAACAATCTACGATTGCCCTGTACTTGGTTAACATAACTATGCCAACAATACCATCAAAATCGGATAATCCAAGCACCACACAATCAATCTCAATCTCATGCCCCTCAAACTGTAGTACGCAATTTCTAACAACTTTGATCGATAACGTTCCCTTCCCCCGAGGTGAAGAAACCGATACCATCTCAGCTAAGGGTTCAACAGGTAAGTCATGTGATACAACAAAGTGTTCCGAAATAAAGGTGTGTGAAGCACCAGTATCCATTACCACATAAGTAGGAAAATTACACAAATAGAAATTACCTGCGAGCACCTCATTAGGAACCGCCTATGCTTGCTCTTCAGTCAATGCAAACACTCTTTCTTGTTGTTTAGGAGGTTGGCTCACTGTCTGGCTCCCTCCTTGTCTACCCTGATGCTGATTCGGGGTTTGAAATGAATGTACAGAGGACCTTGCATTTCCGCCCCTGAATTCTGTGAACTTTCAACACCACGTTGAGGACAAATTCTTGCAAAATGTCCAGGTTGATTGCAAAGGTTGCAACGACCAAATACTCCTCTACACTGTTCTGTATTATGTCGTCCTCCACATTTAGAACAGTACACATCGAGTGTCTGCCCCATTTCCCTATGTTTAGTTTCATTCGAACTAGCGGAGCTACTGGTACCTGAACGTTTGAATTGCTTTCCTCTTCCCTTAAAGAAATTCTTCTTCCCACTACTGCTGCTTCCAACATCAAATCAAGGGGGTGGTGGAATCTGTGGGTTCTCCTATGATGATCTTGCTGCTAGTGGCACAAATTGTGCTCGTCGTTGCCTTGGTAATCCAGCTTCTGCGCCTTTTGCACGATTAAGTGCATCCGCAAAAGTATTGGGTCTCCCAGTATTCACCAAGGTGAACACATCTGGATTCATCCCATTTATAAACTGATCGGCTTGTGTTTCATCGCTGATAGAAACATGTGGAGCAAATTTGAGCAAGCTCGTCAATTGCCCCTGTTTCAAATTCGCAAATTCTGCTCCTTTATCTTTCAGATATGAAACTGGGAAGAATCTCTGCTAAAAAGCGGTTCCAAACACTGTCCAAGTAACCACTGTGCCCTGGTTTTCCAGTGCTTTCTTCGTTGCCACCCACCAACTTTACCCAAGACCATGCAACTGGTGTACAATTAATTTCACCCGACGATCATCGGTATAATCAAGCGCTTCAAATAACTGTTCTATATCTTCTAACCAGTTTTCACAGTCTATCGCACTTTCGGTTCCTGTCAAAGTCGGTGGTTTAAAAGACTGAAATCGTTTCAACAAGGTTTAGTCGATATACTACCCTGCTCAGTCTGTCTATTAGTTGCTCTTCGAGGAGGCATATCTAAACATCAAACAGACTGATCAAATTTCCTCATCAATTGCTAATAAGTCAGTCTCAGTCCCTCCTCTGAGTAACATGCATGAATATACTGCTTCTCCAGAGATCAAGTTCTGATTCAAGGGTAATTCAATACATGCTACTTATTCTCTTATCAAAGAGCATGTAAGTCTTTCAACTTCTCGGTATACTCTTACCATTTTTATCACAATAATCAAGTGGTATAAATTCAAAACAGTAAGCCATATACCACACAAGCATGCAATCAATGGTTATGAGATTAATCAGGATAAATCAATCTACCCCACTCATCTATCTTAATTCAGTCTCTTAATGGTTTAATCTGCTTTGATACCACCTGTTGTGAGGCTCTCTGCTCCCAATTATCTTCTAATCTCATTATGTGGGCGATTAATTAAACTAACAAGTTTAATTTGTCTAATCTAACCTGTTGTGAGGCTCTCTGCTCACAATTATCTTCTAATCTCATTATGTGGGCGATTAATTAAACTAACAAGTTTAATTTGTCTAATCTAGTAGTATTTTTTTTTCTTTTAAATGCGCAAGAGCTGGTCAAGTAAAATTGTTCAGAACACTATTCATTGTCCAAAAGCTGGTTTTGTATTATACGACAATTGTACAATGTCTATCATTATTACCTCTACTGATTACAACATCTAATCAGTACTACAAAACCCGATTTTGTGTTACTACCATTAAACATGTCAAGACTAAGCCAGCAGCAACTCTCTAGTACTTTTTAGTCTTCGCCCTTTACTTCGGTAATCAGCTCTCACTACCCTGGTCCCTTCAATTCAGCTCTCTCTTCTCCCTGTTGTCATGCACACATACAAAACATAACAACAGCCGGATAAACTCCGGTGAGAACATTTCTCAGTATAATTAAACAAGTATAAATAATATCAATAAAATGAATAACAGTCTATCAACTGAAATAAAATGCAATGCATGATTCTATCTCATCTCTTCGGGCCCAGAATTGATTCCATTTCAGTTCGATTCCATCAAGATTCGTATACGATCTTGACATGAATATTCATCTATCGAAACCATCTCCGGCTTCGAAAATCAGGCCAACTCAGTCCTGGGCATTAGAATCAATTCAATTCTCTTCGATATGCAATCTCATGAAAATATAAAAGATCCACTACCTGTGATAGATCGACACATATAGAATTCAAGTTATAAATCAATAACAGTAATCAACATGTATGTGATTTCATCGGGATACTCAATAAAACTCATTATTGAGTAATCTAATCCCTGACTCTACTGTCAAATTATACCTTCGTATTCTCTGTTTTGAAAACACTTCACTTCTTGATTTCAAACTCTGTTTCAACACTTCCCGGGAACTTCGCGGTGTTCCCAGTATTCGAATTCAATCTTATTTATAAGTGCTAGTCTCTGGTTCTGGTGGAATTTCCAATGCAATCGATATGAATTCCACGTGTCATGCTGAGTATTAGTTTCCCAGATCAGGATATACTCACACCGCTTCGAAGCCAGATTCAATTTCATACATATCGATTAACAGATTCCTCAAATGTTATCAGTCGCCGTTCAATGGTTGTCATATAAGAAATCCTAATATTGGATTAATCCTCTCAACTCCTCGCCTGCTGATCGTTAAAATCAATCGAGGAGATCAGTAGAAGTCTATGAGCAGGTGCCTTCTTTTCCTCTCGTTAAACTCAGCAGAAGAAATCAAATGTTGTATTCGAAATTAAAATCTCGAAACGACACCGTTCCAACTAAACAAAACGACGCCGCAGCGTTTTACCAGCAGGCAACAATATCTCTTGCAAAGAACCAGATTCTTGTTGTCGAATTCCCTTAAAAACCCATCAGCAGCTGGTTACGCAAAAATTACTCAAAACGACGACGCGTCAACTAATCTAGACGACGCCGTACTAGATATGCCACATCGCTACCAACTGCTAGTCAATCAGCAGGCATCCATCCTTCACAACGATTCAAAACCAGCAGTTGCACTTAACCAAACGACGTCGCTGCGCCTACAACAACCAGCAGTTGCACAAAGGAAACTCCTGCTGCTGGTTTCTACATGCAAAACAGTACTCGCCACGCGTCACTCCCTCGTGGATCCTTTCAATTGTGCGCGCCAACCACCAGCAGCAACCATCTCAAATACAACGCAACTGCCGAAACTAGTAGTCAACACTCAAAAACGTTGACTAACACGTGTCGCTTCCTCGGCCTGTCTCGCGCTACCTGCAACATCGACCAGCAGCAACACGACTAAAACCAGCAGGTATATAAGAAAATTCCTGCAATAGTAATCAACACGTGGCATTTCTGCATTAACCCTTGTATTAGCACGTTTGCTGCCAGCAGCAATTCTTCCCAACAAAACTACTACCATTGACTCTCGTTGACTTCGTTACTATGGACTGCTGCCGACCGATTTCTTTAATTCGCTTCGTATAATTCCAACACTTAGCGGAATTCAACGATATAAAAATCCTCAACACACACAACACTTCCAGAATAAATCCGATATCATCAGTTATCCTTCATCAAAATCTATCATTTGAAAATCTGGAAATCTCGGAATTACTAATTCTCTTCTTAATTATTTCGGGCATTACATGTGTTGAGACCAGAGGAAGTAGAGTTAGACAGTTCTCTGAGTTATGTGGAATATCCTATCCAAATTCTGAATCGAAAGGACAAGCAACTGAGTAATAAGACGATACCACTGGTTATGGTACAATGGAGTAGGCATGGAAGAGAAGAAGCTACATGGGAGCTGGAGGCTAAAATGCGACAAGAATGGCCTCATTTGTTTGAGACTGAGAGTGTATTATAGTATCCCATGTACTTCGATTTTCCTATGTATTATCAGTGGTAGATGCTTGTAATTCCT
Source organism: Dorcoceras hygrometricum (assembly GCA_001598015.1). Taxonomy (NCBI): domain Eukaryota; kingdom Viridiplantae; phylum Streptophyta; class Magnoliopsida; order Lamiales; family Gesneriaceae; genus Dorcoceras; species Dorcoceras hygrometricum. The sequence goes on from KV008779.1 coordinate 107,265, forward strand.
TGTATATAGATGATTTGTTATGTTATGTATTTGATTTCGAGGACGAAATCAGTTATTAGAGGGGGAGAAGTATAAGGATTGGGTCCCACAAGTAGTTAATATATATATATATATAATAATAATAATAATAATAATAAAATAATAAAACTGGATAAACGTACAAAACTCAGAATGTTCATCTTCTCCGATTTCTCTGTCCTCCAACTCCGACCACCATCGTTTTCTCCTATTCTGATCACCTAGTTGCTCAAAAAATTAATGTAAATATATATTCGGAATCCTCTCGACGAGATCTGCATTTCTATACCACTTTTACCACGTTTTCGTGCGTCTTACCGGAAATCCGCCGGCGTCCGCCACCCGTTTTCATCAATTCCGCCCACCTCTTTGTCCGAAAAATTAAAAGTGCTACATATTCCGAACCCTTGCGACGAGATCTACGTTTCTACATAGATTTTGTTAATTTTTTTTGCGCCCGTCGAAAAGTCGGCGGAACCGCAGCCATCGCCGAAGACCGCCGCCGTCTGTTGTCCCCGGAGTTTGTATTTCCAGGCCGAGGAAGTTTATATTCAGCCTTGTTTCCAGCTTTTATGTCGACAATTTAGATTTGTAATATGTGATACTGATATTGATTTCAATTGCAATTGTAGGTCAAAGGTATTGATCGGGCTTTGGAACATAGTTCGAAAATATATTCGAGAATATGAGGATTAAGTAGATTTATGTGATTTGGGAATTAGTATTGCATATCGACAAAGAAATTATGTCATTTAGGAATTTAAAATATGGAAATAAGGAAATTTGGAAAGTAAGTTGACTTTAAAAATGATGATTTGAGATTTCTATTATTTAAGGTCATTTAAATTGATATTAAGGTTATTTATCTGAAAACGAAATATTCAGGAGTTCTTGAGGCTATAATTACTGTTACTTGATGAATTGAGGTACGTAGAGATCATTTAATTTCACAATGTCTGACAGAGACTGGTGATGGGATTGTGTATGGTTTATTTGTTATTTGTTGAATTACGTGATTTTATGCTGACTTGCATATTATCAGTTGGTAATTGATGTGAGACCCGAAAGTTTAGATGGATTAATTGAGTTAATTAATCGGGTTTTGTTGGATTCAGATTTGAGCGAATGAGTCTGGGTGTCCAGCTTTGAGTCGATATGCTTGGAGAAGCTATCGGGTTTTGTATTAGTACTTGGAACAGATCTGGATGGTTAGAGTTTTGTTGCGGGATCTATTCAGATGTGAGCATTGGTTTCCGATGAGTGATCGCGTTATTCAGAGGTGGTGGAATCTGTTGTCGCTGAGCAGAAGAGAGTACGCTTGCTTGTTTTGTAGTGAGTAGCTAAACTAAGTCGTTTGGATTAGTTGGAACGACATCGTTTTGGTTTGGCGGGCGAGACTCAGTAGTGAGAAGCGTTGGTCTTCAGATTTGAGAGAGATCTGAGTGTGTAGAGGACGACGCCGTTTTGAGTTTCAGATTCCTATTGCGTTAGCAATTCAGATCTGAGTAGCGGGTGACGTGTCTAGTTGCGATAGTGGACTTGTGCGACGTCGTTTGAGTTAGTAGATATCTTCTTTGACGTAGAGTGAGATCTGTTGCGAGAACTGGTTCTAGCGGGAACATAAAATTTGTTCCTTAAGTTGTCGGTGGGATCTGTTCAGCGGTCTTGAGCAGATTTGAGTATTCATAGAGAGCTTTGACCTTTGTCTATTATTGTTTTCCCCGACACTTAGAATATTTCCCGATTGCTTAACTCTGTCACGATACCCTAGCTACTGTTCACCGAACCTTATCTTCTCCGATTGCCGATGGTAGACAGCTCCGATTGAAGTGAGAGTGGTCGCGTTGGACTCCTATTGCTGAGACGCTTCGTTTGGTGCTGCTTTTGGACGCTTGCTTGAAGCTGGTGAGATGTGCAAATACATCTCCCTTGTGTAGTCTGTTAGCGTTCCGTCCTAGCTTGTTGGGGTAAGTGTTCTGATCCTAACTTGTGCTTGTTTAGAGCCTTCTGTTGTGTTATAAGGGTAGGACAGACTTGGGATGAGCTTGTAGCTCCCAATTCGTGGTTTTTGTGTTATCCCTGAGTTAGTATTGTGTTTGGCTTAGCAGGCGTGAGATCTGTGTTGCTCGGGACCCTGTTGTAGTAATTGTAGCACAGAATACTTGAGGTACGGATGTGAGCTAGTTTTACAGCTTTGGAATGAGCATGGGTGATTATGCTTGCTGCTGTCTATGCATTGCGTATTGTATATGATTCTGTGTTGAACATTGCATATGTTGCATACATGCATTTTTCATATTGAGCTCAGATATGTTGTAGTCGTTCCTTTTTCGCCTTGTTGTATTGATCAGTGCGTACCAGGATGCTGTTGAGGCCGAGCGGGTAACTCCCGTACCTCATCTCCCTACTGGGATCTGCTAGCCACTATGAGCGGAGTGGGTAGCTCCCACATCTCATGAGTTGGGAAACAGCGGGTTGAGATGTGTTTGCATCTGGTGCCGTGTGCTGAGACGAGTGGGTAGCTCCCATACACTCACACACCCCGTGGCCATTGTTGTTCAGTCGTATCTGTTCTTGATCAGCTTTGAGATTCTTGCTCCTGCCGTTGGTTGTAGCCTTCTATTGTGTAGCATCTGCATATTACTTGTTGCTTTCCGTTAGCTGTTTTATATTTCTCTCCGTACTGGGGTTTGACCCCATGTCCCTCTGGGGATGATATTTGTTGCCTGTGTGTGTTTTCAGGTTAGCATGGTTACTCTGAGTGTCGTGGAGTAGACCCAAATGGTGGTGCCCCAGGAGGTGGTTAGAGTGTCCTAGTTAGCGTATAGCATATATGTATAAGCACTGTTAGCCGCGGAGTGCCCTGGGCTTTGTTGTATTTCAGTTTCTTTCAGTAGTGCTTGTATTCATTGAATGTTGTACTGTTGTACTGAGTTATTTTAAATTACTGGGATATTTTGAGTATTACAGTATTTTAAATTATGTTGTAATCGTCAGGACAAAAGCGAAAATTTTAAGCCACTTTTGTTTGCTTCCGCTATCGTTTTGCGTGGTTTAACTCTGTATTGTGCACGAGGCCTGACATTTAAGTGGGATATGTCAGGCCCCGTGCTAATTACTAACAATTAACACATAGTAAGCGCATAAACACATAATAAGCGCATAAACACGGAAGCTTAAAATCAGGGCTTAAAAATTTTTCGAAATACGATGGGCCTGAACTCAAATCATACATTCAAAATATCGATAATTAAAAAATGAGTTGACTCAAACTCATACAACAGGTAACAACCTCTATCATATCAAGTACAGATCCCCAATACAAGATAACACGGGGCATCCCCCGGCTCAATACATATCATAAATATAACTGGGACTCAAGGACGCGGGGATCTACCAGCTGAACCTCCACTCTGTCCAGCTTGGTTGCCTGTATTTCCTGCAAATGGGCAACACAGACCCAAAAAAAACAAAAGCAGGAAACAAGTACGAGGTCAAGCCTCAGTACGAAGAGCTATCAAACAGCTACGCATGCAACATGCTAACAATCAATGCTATGAGATGCATGTGGCTGTCAAAGGAAATCGGTCAACTAGGTCAGTCTATCAACCGGCAAATCATATCAGGTCGCCTCAATACCACGGTCTATCAACCGAGAAATCATCGGTCCGTGATCATCGGGGCCCGTCAGCCCATCACAGCTCGGGGGTAGACACTCGTATCCGGTAGTCACCGCTCCGATGATAGCGTTGGACTGGTGCACAACACATCTGTTGACCAGCTCCAACGTGGCTCGGGTCATCAATCAAATCTGAAAAGGCCCAATATGTATGTATGTATGCCAATCAATATCAATGCTCAATGCATACAAATCATAATATGTGAAAACAGAATATCGAGTTCAATCAATTCAACAGCTGTTCCACGTAAACACATAACAGAAACACCACACATTCCACAACATCGATTCAGTCATGTTCACGCTCAAGCTGTAAGTGCTGCTCAATTCGTACCTTTATTCTTCAAATTACCTAACAGATATCTCCTGGTTCAATTCACGCAGCAGGAACTTCCTGGAAGCTGAAATCTATTACAACGTGGCTAACATCTTAGCTCAAATTTAATCATAATCACGTTAATCCTACGGCCAGAAGCTAAACTCAAATCCTACACTTCTACGCAGGCATTAACTACAAGTACAAGGTCCAAAACGACGAGGAAAGCTCACCCAAAAGCTCAAAAAGCTGAAGGCAGAAGCTGCTCAACACAAACCCGCAACTCACGAACACGCAGAAGCTTTCGGGATTTCTAAACTCGTTGTCTCTGACTTCCAAACTAGTATCAATCGCAAGAGCGAAACTCAAGGAGTCCAGCGCCACCAAAATCGTCAAAAACAGAGGCTGGATGCGATGGGAATCGGCGATCGAAAGTTACGGTGAACAGTAGATAATCGAGGGTTTGGAAATGGAGATAAGGAATGTCTGGTTCAAAAATAATTCTAAGTGTCGAACAACACTTCTATAAATAATCTCCCAAATCCAACGTCTGCTGATCATCAATTCAGTCGACAAGACCAACAGGTATCTACCAGCAGATACAATCTCTTTCTTTCGCTAAAAACCACCAGTAGCAACCAAATAAGCAGTCGCAAGAAAACACTCCAAAACGACACCGTTCCAACTTATCAAAACGACGCCACAACGTTATACCATCAGGCAGCAGATCTTCTTCAAAACAACCAACGACTGGTTCCAGCTGCAACATCCAAAACGCAGCGTTTTCACTTAATCAAATGACGTCGTCGCACCTACACAAACAAATCCAGTCGATGCACTTACAAAACCAGCAGGTGCACAAGGAAGACTCTCGCAGTTGGTTACCACGTGCGTAATAGATGCTTTCACAAAACGACGACGCATGCAAACACCAACAGTTGCATGTGGGAAACTCCTGCTGCTGGTTTCACACTATGACGCAAGGCACACGTAAGCGTTACTATCAGCAACTGGTCACTCCTATCTAACACAACTGCTGAATCCCCTAGTCAAAACTCAAAAACGTTGACCAACACGTGTCGCTTCCTCAATCATTCTCGCGCCAAAAGCAATATCGGCCAGCAGCAACCCTTCGAAACGAACTAAAACCAGCAGATGCAACGCGTCATGCCTGCGTCACCCTAACGATGCCAACACCAGCAGGTAGCTACAGTGCCGTTGAACTGCGTTGACTACACCAAATTCGCTGCGACAGAATTCCCAAAATTAATACAACTTCCGAATCAACAGGAAACCAGATTTCTTTCGCATCTCCTCAAAAATTCACGTGATTAATCCCAAATAAAATCAATTAATCACTAATATAAATTCTCAATCCTCACAGGATAAGCTCGATTTATTTGATCACACTTGAGTCTAGGCACATTGTTGCGTATTGCATGTGCTTGATTATGTGATTCTATGTGATCTATGTGATATATCTGTTGCTTTGTGACCTTACACTCTTAGTGCCTTCGTAGATGCCGCATAAACGTAGGGGTAGAGGTAAAGGGCAGTTTCAGGAAGAGTCCGAAGGTCAGACCGAGGAAGTGCAGCGTAGTGTTCCTCGTCGTGGACGCGATAGACAGGTTGACTTGGAGGTAGATGAGCTGGCAGACCGTGTGGACGATATGGAACTAGTGATGGCGAGGTTTCAGCGAATGAATCCTCAGACATTCAATGGTGATGAGCCTAGTTCCGATGCTGAGTCTTGGTTGCAGCATATTACTGGGTTTTTTTATCGTGTCAGGTATGACAATGAGCATAGGCTGAGTTTAGCTACGTTTCAGTTGAGAAGAAGTGCCGAGCGTTGGTGGAGAGGTGCTTCGAGGACTCTTGAGGAGACAGGTGTAGGGATTTCATGGAGTAGCTTCTGTACTGCCTTTCATCAGGAATACGTTCCGGAATCTTTTGTGAATGCCAGGGAGCGAGAGTTTGATAACCTGGTGCAGGGATCTTTGTCAGTGGGAGAGTATGCCCGGAGATTTTCTTCTCTTCTTGCGTATGTTCCGCATGTTGCTACCGAGAGAAGGCGAAGAGGAACAAGTTCATGGAGGGGGTCAATGAAGAGCTGTATTCTTTTGTGTTGGCGGGTTCGCCGGCGAGCTATGCAGAAGCGGTGGACAGGGCTATAGACATTGAGGAAGGACTGCAGAACCGTCGGTCGCGTGTTACGCCGCAAGGGGTGCAAGGTAGTCGTCCCGTGGTTTCAGGGGTGCAACCTTCCCAGTCAGTGCAGTCGTCTCAGCCACCCCAACAACAGGTAGCCCAGTAGCCCGGACACCAGAGGTTTAGGCCTCATGGTCGTCAGTTTAAGAAGAAGTCTGGTTCTAGTTCTTCTGGCTCGGGTAGTTCGAGTAGTGGCAGTAGCTCCAGGGTCGAGTATTGCGGCCAGTGTGGAGGAAAGCATCCTACAGCACAGTGTGTAGTTGTGCAGGGTTCGTGTAATGTCTGTGGTCAGTACGGACACTTTGCAAGAGTGTGTCCTTTGTTTGGATCTCTGCATACCGCCGCTCCACCGCAGGCTTGAGGTGGATCGTCTAGAGGTCTTCGTGTAATGTCTGTGGTCAGTACGGACACTTTGCAAGAGTGTGTCCTTTGTTTGGATCTCTGCATACCGCCGCTCCACCGCAGGCTTGAGGTGGATCGTCTAGAGGTCTTCTTTTCCAGCCCAGCAGTAGAGGTAAGGGGAGCCTCAGTTTAGGCCGTTTCAGCAGCCTGGTCCTTCGCACTTTGGACAGTATTCCCATCCTCAGTTTTCTGGACCCCAGTTTGCCCAAGTGAATGCCATGACTAGGGAGCAAGCGGAAGGCACGCCAGGCGGAGGAGTGATCGCAGGTACTTGCTTTGTTTTTTATTTTCATGCGCGTGTGTTGTTTGATACAGGAGCAACACATTATTTTATTGCTGATGCATTTGTGGTTGAGCATGGTTTGCATACCACATCTTTGTGTGATGTTGTGTCTGTTGTGACTACTGCCTGTGCGAGCCTGTTCTCCCAAGAGATTTTGTTGAATGACGTTCTTAAGTTTGGTGATAGTGTGTTGTTAGCCAACCTGATCAGGCTAGTGATGTGATATTTCGAATGTATAGTGGGAATTGACTTGTTGTCTAGCAATAGGGCCACTGTGGATTGTTTCCATGGAGTTGTGCGATTTAGGCCCAGTCTGGCAAGAAATGGAATTTCTATGGCAAAGATTCCCAGTAGAATATTCCTTTAGTTTCCGCAATGGAGATGTTTAGCCTGTTTTCGCTAGAAAATGATGGTTTTATGATCTATGCCTTAGATGCGTCTTCTTCTTTGAGGGTAGAGCTTAGTAGAGTTCCCGTGGTTCTACATTTCCCGGATTTGTTTTCGGAGGAGATTCTTGGTTTTCCTCCGAGAAGGTTGATAGACTTCAGCATTGAGTTGGTATCTGGTACAACCCCGATCTCGCGTGCTCCGTATCGTTTAGCGCCTACTGAGTTAAGGGAGCTTAAGGTTCAACTTAGTGATTTGCTGGAGAAAGGATTCATTAGGCCTAGCATGTCCCCATGGGGAGCCCCTATCTAGTTTGTTAAGAAGAAGGACGGGTCGATGAGGATGTACATTGACTTAGGCAGTTGAATAAGGTGACAGTGAAGAACAAGTACCCTTTGCCGAGGATTGATGACTTGTTTGATCAGATCCAGGGTCCGGCTGTGTTTTCTAAGATCGATCTTCCTTCGGGGTACCATAAGTTGCACATTCGTAAGCAGGATGTTGAGAAGACTGTGTTTCATACGAGGTATGGGCATTATGCGTTTCTAGTTATGCCTTTTGGTTTGACGAATGCTCCTGCAGCTTTCATGGATTTGATGAATAGAGTCTTTAGGGAGTTCATCGATTAGCTTGAGATTGTGTTTATCGATGACATTTTGGTGTACTCTAAGACTCTGCTGCAGCACAAAGAGCATTTGAATTTGGTTCTTCAGACGCTTCGAGACTCGCAGCTGTATGCTAAGTTCTCCAAGTGCGAGTTTTGGTTAGACCGAGTTGTGTTTCTGGGTCATGTGATTTCAGTCGATGGTATTTCTGTGGATCCCAGTAAGGTTGAGGATGTGATTAACTGGGTGCATCCCATGAATGTTTCTGAGATTCGTAGTTTCTTGGTTTTGGCTGGCTATTATCGGCGGTTTATCGAAGGACTTTCTAGCATAGCTAAGCCAATGACGCAGTTGACTCAGAAAGACAAGAGGTTTGTGTGAACTGAGAAATGTGAGAATAGTTTCTATTGCTCAAAGAGAAGCTAACTACTGCGCCTGTGTTAGCTTTGCCATGTGGTTCAGGTTGTTTTGTGGTTTGTGCAGATGCTTCCTTGAATGGATTGGGTTGTGTGTTGATGCAGACTGGTCGAGTTATTGCGTATGCCTCTCGGCAGTTGAAACCGCATGAGACTCGTTACCCAGTTCATGATCTGGAGTTAGCAGTAGTGGTTTTTTCTTTGAAATTTGGCGCCACTACCTGTATGGTGAGCAATTTGTGGTATACTCTGACCACAAGACTCTTCAGTATTTGTTCTCTCAGTCAGATTTGAACATGAGACAACGTAGATGGATGGAGCTGCTTAAAGATTTTGATTGTGAGATCAAATATCAGACTGTGAAAGTGAATGTAGTTGCTGATGCGTTGAGCAGAAAGGCTCAAGTGGCGATGCTGACTTCGATGCAGATTTCGAAGGTACATGAGCATCTAAGCACTACTGGTTGGCGATATTACCCAGCTGAGGATTATGTTGTGGTGTATTCTTTTCAAGTTGAGCCACATATTGTTTCTAGCATTAGAGCAGCTCAGAGGACTGATCCATCCATCCATGAGTTGAAGCTGAAGGTGAGAGCTGGAAAGTTGGAGGACCACTCTGTTTCATCATATGGGTGTTTGAGGTTCGTGGCAGGATTGTTGTGCCAAATCTGGTTGATCTGAAGGAAGAGATCTTGCGAGAAGCGCATTGCAGTAGACTTAGTGTCCATCTTGGTGCAAGGAAGATGTATCATGCCTTGAAGCAACATTACTGGTGGGCAGGTTTGAAGAGCGATGTTGCTGAGTTTGTAGCACGTGGTTTGAATTGTAAGCAAGTCAAGGCAGAGAGGATGAACCTGGTGGTTTGTTGCAAAGCTTAAAGGTGCCCCAATGGAATTGGGAGCACATAGATATGGATTTTGTCACGCATTTGCCTCGTTCCAACAGAGGTTGTGATGCGGTTTGGGTTGTGATAGACAGATTGTCGAAGTCTGCGCACTTCATTCCCTACAACATGACTTATTCGTTGAAGAATATGGCGAAGTTGTACGTAGATTTTGTTGTGCATTTGCATGGTGAGCCGGTTTCTATTGTTTCAGATCGTGATCCTAGATTTACTTCCAGGTTTTTTGAAGAGTTTGCAAATAGCTTTGGATACTAGATTGGCGAAGAGTACAGCGTATCACCCCCAGACAGATGGCAAATCTGAGAGGACTATCCAGATTTTAGAGGATATGTTGAGAGCTGTTGTGATGGATTTTAGTGATAGCTGGCAAGATTCGTTAATCTTTGGTTGAGTTTTTCTATAATAACAGCTATCAGGTCACGATTGGGATGGCACCATTTGAAGCTTTGTATGGTAGAAAGTGCAGATAGCCGATATGTTGGGAAGAAGTGGGGGAGAAGCAGCTGTCTTCTCTAGAGTTTGTGCAACAGATGAGAGATCAGGTGGATTTGATTCTCCAGCGAATGAAAGCTGCACAAGATCGCCAAGCAAGTTATGCGAATAAGAGGCGTACACCTTTAGAATTTGAGGTTGGTGATCTAGTTTTTCTTAAGGTTTCTCCTTTTCGTAGTGTTATGAGATTTGGTCTCAAGGGAAAGTTGGCTCCTCGTTATGTTGGTACTTATGAGATAGCAGAGAGGATTGGCCCGTTGGCATATCATTTGCTGTTGCCACCAGATTTGTCCTCCTTACATGATGTGTTTCATGTTTCGATGTTGAGGAAGTATGAGCCAGATCCCTCGCATGTGTTGAGAACTGACGAGGTGGAGCTAGATAGAAGTTTGAGTTACGTTGAGTATCCCTTGCAGATCTTGGACTGAAAAGAGAAACAGGTGAGGAATAAGACCATTCCCTTGGTGATGGTCCAGTGGAGCAAACATGGTAGAGAGGAAGTTACTTGGGAACTGGAAGAAAAGATGCAGCGTGAGTGGCCGCATCTGTTTGAGTGAGTATTGTATCAGATTCCAGTAGTTGGTTCTTTGTTATTTCCCGGTAGATGTTTGCTTATGTTCTTTTCCCCAGTTATCTTGAACTCTTGATTTGGAGTTGATTGATTTCGAGGATGGAATCCTGTTTTAGTGGGGGAGATATGTGAGACCCGAAAGTTTAGAAGGATTAATTGAGTTAATTAATCGGGTTTTGTTGGATTCAGATTTGAGAGAACGAGTCTTGGTGTCCAGCTTTGAGTCGATATGCTTGGAGAAGCTATCGTGTTTTGAATTAGTCCTTGGAATAGATCTGGAGGGTTAGAGTTTTGTTGCAGGTCTGTTTAGATGTGAGCGTTGGTTGTCGCTGAGTGATAGCGTTCAGCAGTGGTGGTGGAATATGTTGTCGCTGAGCAGAAGAGAGTACTCTTGCTTGTTTTTTAGAGAGTAGCTAAACTACGTCATTTGGATTAGTTGGAACGACAGCGTTTTGGTTTGGCGGGCAACACTCGGTAGTGAGCAGCGTTGGTTTTAGATTTTAGAGAGATCTGAGTGTGTAGAGGACGGCGCCGTTTTGAGTTTCAGATTCCTCTTGCGTTAGCAATTCAGATCTGAGTAGCGGGTGACGTGTCCAGTTGCGATAGTGGACTTGTGCGACGTCGTTTGAGTTTGTAGAGATCTGCTTTGACGTAGAGTGAGATCGGTTGCGGGATCTGGTTCTAGCGGGAACATCAACTTTGTACCTTAAGTTGTCGGTGGGATCTGTTCAGCGGTCTTGAGCAGATTTGAGTATTAATAGAGAGCTTTGATCCTTGTCTATTATTGTTTTCCCCGAAACTTAGAATATTTCCCGATTGTTGAACTCTGTCGCGATACCCTAGCTACTGTTCACCGAACCTTATCTTCTCCGATTGCTCATGGTAGACAGCTCCGATTGAAGTGAGAGTGGTAGCGTTGGACTCCTCTTGCTGAGAGGCTTCATTTGGTGCTGCTTTTGGACGCTTGCTTGAAGCTGGTGAGATGTGCAAATACATCTCCCTTGTGTAGTCTGTTAGCGTTCCGTCCTAGCTTGTTGGGGTAAGTGTTCAGATCCTACCTTGTGCTTGTTTAGAGACTTCTGTTGTGTTAGAAGGGTAGCACAGACTTGGGTTGAGCTTGTAGCTCTCAATTCATGGTTTCTTTGTTACTGTCCCTGAGTTAGTATTGTGTTTGGCTTAGCAGGTGTGAGATCTGTGTTGCTCGGGACCCTGTTGTAGTAATTGTAGCACAAAAGACTTGAGGTACGGATGTGAACTTGTTTTACAGCTTTGGATTGAGCATGGGTGATTATGCTTGCTGCTGTCTATGCGTTGCGTATTGTATATGATTCTGTGTTGAACATTGCATATGTTTCATACACGCATTTATCATATTGAGCTCAGATCTGTTGTAGCCGTGCCTTTTGTGCCTTGTTGTATTGATCTGCGCGTACCAGGATGCTGTTGAGGCCGAGAGGGTAACTCCCGTACCTCATCTCCTTGCTGGGATCTGTTAGTCACTATGAGCGGAGTGGGTAGCTCCCACATCTCATGAGTTGGGCAACAGCAGGTTGAGCTGTGTTTGCATCTGGTTCCGTGTGCTGAGGCAAGTGGGTAGCTCCCATATACTCACACACCCCGTGGCCACTATTGTTCAGTCGTATCTGTTCTTGATCAGCTTTGAGATTCTTGCTCCCTGCCGTTGGTTGTAGCCTTCTGTTGTGCTCAGCTGTTCATGCATAGCATCTGCATATTACTTGTTGCTTTCCGTTAGCTGTTTTATATTGCTCTCCGTACTGGGGTTTGACCCCATGTCCCTCTGGGGCTGGTATTTGTTGCCTGTGTGTGTTTTCAGGTTATAATGGTTACTCAGCGGGTCGTGGAGTAGACCCAGCTGGTGGTGCCCCAGGAGATGGTTAGAGTGTCCCAGTTAGCATATAGCATATATGTTTAAGCACTGTTAGCCGGGGAGTGCCCCGGGCTTTGTTGTATTTCAGTTTCTTTCAGTAGTGCTTGTATTCATTGAATGTTGTACTGTTCTACTGAGTTATTTTAAATTACTGGGATATTTTTAGTATTACAGTATTTTATATTTTGTTATAATCGTGATGCCAAAAGAGAAAATTTTAAGCTACTTTTGTATGCTTCCGCTATCGTTTTGCGTGGTTTAACTCTGTATTGTGCACGAGGACTGACAATTGATGTGCAAAATAAAATATGTTTTCGTCAACACACATTTGAGTTTAGTCAGTCACATCAATGCTACTGAACATATCTTATTGAGCCTATCTGTCTTTGATAGCCGTGCATATTCGGTTGAGATCTTTGTATGATATTATTATGTGTGTAATGCGGATTTTGGACACCCTGATTCGGTCTGGTTTAGGTAGTTGCTGGCTTCGGGAGTGGAGCCATATCCCTTGACACGGTTCATTGAGGGTGAACCAGCTCAAGCATATGGATTTGTTATATCGATTCTGTGTTTCATGATATCCTTAGACTTTGTACCTGTACATGCATCGGATTCATGCACGAAATCATTGCATTTCTATGTCTTACGTTGTGATTTTCTTTGATGTCCCGTATTCGGGTTACTGACCCCGAAAGGGGCTGTCCTGTCTTTTGTGTGTGGACATGGTAGGTAGTACAGGTGGATCTACTTCAGGCGCTAGAAAGGAGGCGTCAGGAAGTACCAGAGCTCCGTGAGAGTCGGCTCATTTGTTTTGGGTATATATTTTTGTTGTCTCCCAGATAGTATATGTACATATTTGACGTTGGTTTTGTACTGTAGTATGTATTTAGCAAGCCCCAGCGGCTTTGTGATCTTTTGTACGACGTTTGGGTTGTACTGAAAGCATTTGTTATATTTGCTGAGAAGATATTTGAGTTATTTTGAGTATTGGAGTTTTCTGGTATGCTCGATTTACGGGGAGGTCATGCCGAAAAATATTATAGGTCCAAAAATGCACGAACATTTTAACCCTTTTTCCGCTGTTGTGTAATTAATCCAAATTGCATGTTAATAAATTATAATTAGGATAACGGGCCCTCACACAAGCAATGACACACCTGTTTTTAATCAAAACACAACCCAGTACGCTAAGCGATGCATCGGAACATACTCTGAGAAGAAATCACATGACCCAGAAAAACCACTGTATCCAACAAAAATTGACACTTGGGAAACTTAGCATATAACTGTGAGTCTCGAAGAGTTTGGATAACTACCTTAGATACACTTTGTGCTGCCTCTTGGTCTTCGAATAGACTAGGATATCATCGATGAACACTATCACAAACCGATCTATGAACTCCCTAAAAACTCGGTTCATCAAATCCATAAAAACTATAGGGGCATTCATCAGTCCAAAAGGTATAACAAAAAACTCATAATGCCCATACCTCATCCGAAACGTAATCTCCGAAATGTCTTCCTCACGAATCCTCAATTGATGGTAACCCAAACAAAGATCGATCTTAGAGTACACCAATGAACTTGAAGTTGGTCGAACAAATCATCAATCCTCGGAAGCGGGTATTTATTCTTCGCAGTCGCTTTGTTTAGTTACCGGAAGTCGATGCACAACCTCATCTAGCCATCCTTCTTCTTCACGAAAAGAATCGGAGATCCCCAAGGTGACATACTCGGACTAATGAAACCTTTCTCAAAAAAATCACTCAATTGAACCTTCAGTTCCCTCAATCTGCTGGTGCCAACTGATACGGGGCTCTCAAAATCGAGCCTATTTGGAGCATCAACTCAATACTGAAGTCAATCTCCCTTCTCGAGCGACGGGAATATCACCAAGCTCCAAACGAGATCTTGGGGATATGTCCAACGCATTGATCATAAAACCAGAATTCTCAACCAACAACAATCCAAACATCTCTATGGCTGAAACTAGTGGAATCTTAGATCGAGAATCATGGTCGTAGAAATTCCACTTGTCACCAAATTGAGGTAAAAAACGAACAACACAATGGAAACAATATACCATAGCTCTAAAGCTAGATAACACATCCATACCCAAAATACAATCGAATTCTCTAAATTCCAACTTCATCAAATTGGCCATCAACACATTCTCACCAAACTTAATCGCAAAGTCTATGACAGACACTTGAGAAAACTAGATGACACCCGCAGGAGTTGCGACCGACACAACATCATGCAAAGGAGTAGTACTCTATCCATGCTCACAAAAGAATGCATAAGACAAGAATGAATGTGATGCCCCTGTGTCACATAAAAATCGTGCGGGAAAATATAAAATAGAGCAAGTACCTGTAATTACTCCTCTTGGCTCATCCTCAGCTTGCATCCTCATCATAGCTTTCAGCTGAGCCTGTTGGGGTCCTGGGAATTGGGATTGAGAAGACCCTCCTAAATGTGACAACCCAGGCTGCTGAAATGACCCTCTAGAATGTGGTACCCCTGACCTCTGCGCTGCGCATGAGAAGACCTACCTCATGATGACCCACCACTCTGACCCTACGGTGGTGGAGCGGCACGCTGACTCCCAGCCGAAGACACTCTAGCAAAGTGTCCAAACTGCATGCAGATATGGCAAACACCTTGAACCCCAGCACAATGCGTTGTAGTATGTCTACCTCCACACTGACCATAAAACACAGCCCCAAAGCTACCAATGCTAGAACTATCGGATCCAGAAGAACTAAAACTCGATCTCTTCTTCAACAATTTGCCTCTGGGTCTAAACTTGTGGCGACTCGACTGTTGAGACGTCTGAGGAGACTGAAAAGAATGCGTTCCCTGAGGCATGTGATGAAAAACTTGAGTAACTTGCAGCGGAACTTCAGACTGCCTGTTCAGCAAACCCTCCTCGATATCGATCTTCAAATTCACGTTATCGGCATAAGTAGTATGAGAACCCACCAACACCAGAGGAAAGAGATCCGCCCTCAAGCCCTCCAGAAACATATTCCGCATCGCCCTCTCCTGGATGAAACATGAGGGACGTAGAAAATAAGAGAAGAAAACTGCCTGGCATACTCCGCCACTTTCAGATTTCCTTAAACCAAAATGTTGAACTCTCGCTCTTTATTATTTTAATATGACTCCAGAATGTACTCCTGTCTAAACGCAGCACAAAAATCTCCCAAGAGATCACTACACCCATATCTCTCACGGCTCGGGAAGAACCCATCCACCAACGCTGTGCATGCTCCCTTAGCTGAAACGTCGCCAAGCTCAGTCTACGCTCCTCGTCATAGTTGAATTTATCAAAAAAGCCCTTCAATATGCTCCAACCATCCCTCAGCAATGACACCTCCCTCAGCACCTGAGAATTTCTGAGGGTTCACCAACTCATAAATAAAAGATTTTCTAGTGAACTCCGTTTCTCGATTGTGGTCCCTCAACCTCAAGTTGCCTGATCAAGCTATCTAACTTTGGTACTAGGTTGAAAAGACACCCCAGTACTTTTTTAGATTCCAGTCTTGTCAAGTTTAAAGGCACACAAGTACTTTCTGAAGACCAATATGTGTGAAGTTGATATGGCCAAACGGAACGTCTCCCGGCTACCATATTTGTCATGTTGATATGGCCAAACGAAACGTCTCCCGGCCACCATATCCATCAAACTAGAAACACCACAGTCAAGTCTCATAATTCAAAAAATTTTTTAAACACTTTCTTAACATTTTTCTAAATAACAATCTCACACCATGAAAGCATCAACATTTATTTTCCTCAAAATTTTCCTAAACTTCATAATTCATAAAAATTATTAGAGATTGCTTAAACATCATATATAAACTTAAGATCATCATTTTATATTTTTATGAAAGTGGGCTGCGCAGTTCAAACCATGCACAACTAGCTTACGACGGCCAATAAAACACGCGCTACCTGCTACAGCTCACACCTCAACAACTCAGCTTGGGGCTCAGATCACGCACTCTTCTCTCAGCCCCCATACTCAGGTCAACTTAGATTACGATGGTCAACTCAGTTTATGATGGTCAATTCAGATCACAGTGTTCAGTACAAATTACGATGCATAGTTCAGATTACGGTGCCCACTTCAGCTTACGGAGGTCATTTCAGCATACGGTACCCACTTCAGCTTACAGTGGTCCTTTCATTTTACAGTGTCCACTCTATATTACTGTGGTACTCTCAGTTTACGGTGTCCACTTCAGCTTACAGTGGTCATTTCTGCTTATGGTGCCCACTTCAGCTTATGGTGCCCACTTCAGCTTACGGTGGTCCTTTCAGCTTACGGTGTCAACTTCAGCTTACGTTGGTCCTTTCAGCTTATGGTGTCCACTTCAGCTTATGGGTCAACACAGCTCAGGGCGATCAAATCAGCTCATGAAGGTCAACTCAGGTCATGATGGTCAACTCATATCATGACCTCGACACAGCTTACTACCATGACACAACTTGCTTTACTGGTCAACTGATAACAGCTCAGAGCTGGTTCACTACTAGCTCGCACCAAGACAGATAAAATCTCACTAACATCACTGTCTATACTCAATGCTACTCAGCTTGAAGGAATCAGGTCATCTCGCACCCTACCTATCAGCTTAGGATGCTCTAATCAGCTTAAGACATCCAAAACCGTTTGCGAAACGCTCAGATCACAGCACATATACTTGGAACAGCTCGTGCTATCAGATCATCTCACGCCTACTACTACCTGCTAAACGATACTTCTAACCTGCTATCAGCTCCCAAACACAGCACTATTAAATACAGCACAAGACTTACCTGACAGCTTGCACCTAATCTGGTCCAATCAAACAGCTCGTGCTACAATACTTCAAACCAGCTCGCATAACCACACCAGAAAGCTCTAAGCTGAACCTCTAAACTGAACCTCCCATCCAATAAGTCTAGTGCACTGTGAACTCAATCAAAAATCCATAAACTTCAATCTACTTACACACCTAAGATCAGCACAGGACACTTAAACAGCTCATGCCAGTGCTGACCTAAGCTGAAACCCAAAACAGCTTACACCATAAGCTTAGCACCAAACATAAGATATTTTACTCTAACTAGAAATATCGTAATAAATAGAAGAAAAAAATCTTACGCAAAAAATTCCCATGTCTTTCTTGGTTTCTTGCGTCTAAGCTGATTCGTCTATACAGATAGCTCTATATTATGAATAATCTCGACTAATTAACCATTATTTAAACACTTTAAGCTACTAATTACTTCAGTTAATACAAGCCTCACAGCTAGGCAGGTTGTGGACGAGTCGTGATCGTTTGATAGTGATGATGGTGAGGACGTAGCTCAACCTAGTTTTCCTTTTCATAACCGAGATAGGCAGGTGGAGCACGACGTGGATCTCTTGGCGTCTCGTGTGGATGAGATTGAGCTGGTTCTAGCGAGACTGGATGGCAAATAATAGGTTAGGTGAAAACTGATGGCAAATAATAGGTTTAGCTAGACTATTGGACTTTCATGGGCTGACCGGTGCAATAAATGGTCTGTTGCTACAGTTACTGCTATATTTGTTGTGAGCTGATTCGTTGTTAGATCATGTAGTAGTTGTCCTAGATCTTCTGAGCCAGATGGGGAAAAACCTACATATGCGAGAGCTGAGCTGCGCGTTAGAGCTGTTGAGCACATGAACTGATCTGTGAGCGTGATCTGTCACGAGCGTGATCTATTGGTGTGCACAAGATGTAAGTGGAAGCGTCCCGAGCTGCATGTCTAAGCTGGTGTCAGCTTTGAGATCTGAGCTGAGCTATAGAGGTGCGTGTTGATCTACGTAGAGTGCACTGTTCTGGAGACCAAAATCCGAGCTTAATGCTCTAAGCTTGTCGGAGGGCACAACCTTATCTGATTTGTTAGATCGTGATCTGTTGTGGGCGTGTGACCTGTGTACGCTAGAACTGACCTGTGTTTGTGCATGATTGGGTTGGTTCGTAATCTGGGAAGAAGTGGTCTGAGATTCCTATGCGTGAGGCGAGATATGATCTTGTATCTCTGAGCTGAGCTTGGTATTGCACGAGCTGATGTGGATGCGATCTGAGATGACGCGCGATCTAGTGTGCATGCATGCCTAAGCTAGAGCAGTGGAGGCCTGAGCTTTTCTGTAAGAACTGTATATCTGATTGGGGGTTAAGTAGTATATATAAAACCTGTTGACCCAAGACCTAGTAATTTTAGACCACAAATATCTTATCACCTCTTGAGTGTTCGAGAAGATATCTCTCCCAAAACCCTCATGGTTATTGTTCAATCGTTACCTTATTTTCCGATCATCGGTGTTTGGTCGACCAGTATTGGTCAAGAGAGGAACCGCTGGAACCCCCTTTCCAAATCCTTCATTTCCCTACCGATATTGTGGCAAGAGATGGTCGGAGGAGGCAACACAAAGTCGTAGAGTGCGTGCTGTTCGTTCTTTCTCCCAGTCGCGTTGCTCATACAAGGTGGGATTTATTTGCTTTAAGTTGTAATCCTTCTTCTTGGCTTTGATTTAAGACTAGAATCGTTAATCTTGTAGTAGATCCGAGATGGATGTTGTAGCTTAGAGCTTGTTAGCTTGTGGTCTGTTTCAGGTTCTGCTCTGAGCTGGTTTTCCTTGAGTGTTGAGCTATTCTTTTGTTTGTTTTGGTCGTTTTAGGTTTCTTAGTTCTTAAGATCTATTGTTGGTTTTTCAAGATGTTAGCTGCTCCAGACGTGGCAGTGGAGGAGAGTGCGCAACCTGTTCTGTGCTCTGTCCTTCCGTAGCCCTTTTGAGGTAGTTTGGTAGGATCTGGCAGGTACAAATCTGACCTTGTATTTACAGCTTTATATATGCATGGGAATATACTTGTGCGTGCTGAACTACTGAGTCGTGTACTTTGTGATGATGCCTAAGCTGTTCTGTGTTGAAGTATGTTGTTCTATTTTGCCGTTCTGCCTTACATGTGTTTTATCGTATGATGTTTCATGAGTTTGTTGGCATTACAAACATACACATCATGTTGAGCACGTAACAGTTTTAAATGCATTTGCATAGCATATTGGACCCTTGAATCTGTTGGTTGCCGTGATCTTTTGCTCTGCTTGAGCTCTACTCTCGTGATGCGATGTTGGGTTACACAATCACGATGTAGTGCACTGATGATGCAAAGGGTCGCTCCAGCCTCCCTCAGTTGTAGTGGCCTAGTTAGATGGTGGCGGGTGGTTGTTGTATACTTGGAATTCCGTGCGGCTGTCCGGGTAACCCCCGAGCGCGTCTCGACGATGAGCCACATCTATTTTCCACTGGGAATGCCCGAGTAACACCCGAATATCCGATGATGTTGACACCATTTTCGATCGTTCGTTTGGCTTCCGTTTGTATCCGTTGATGCATTGTACTGCTCATACATTGCACGACATGATATATTGCATGGTACATGTGATTGTTGTATTGCGCTGCTCTTCGTACTGGGGTTTTGACCCCTTCTCTTTGAAGCTATTTTTGTCGTGTATGTGGATTTCAGGTATTTCAGCTGGCTCTGATGATGCATGAGCTGGTGGAGCCCCATAGGCGTTGTTGAGTTCCAAGTTATGTATATAGTCCATCGAGTCATTTAACAGGAGATGCCGTGAGTAGTTGTGTTTTGGAGATTCGATGTTATTGTTTTTGTGATTATATACATGTATTGTTTGAGATATTTGTTACTGCTTACTACTTGACTTCGCTTTAAGTGTGTATTTTTTGTATTCGCGTATTTAAAGATATATTTTCCTGTAACGCCTAGGAATTTTCCTACCTAAATCGCATGCCTTACTATTTTATTTATTTATTCGCATGAGTTATGCTATTTGATTTAATTCCGACATCTAGTTCTTTTTGAGATTCATGATTTAGATGATGCGAGGTTGGAAAGGAGTTGACGAGGACACCGAGGACTCTCTTTTTTTTAAATCACTCTCGAAGTCATGCCCCATGCCTTGAAACTTTCTATTTTTAGAAGGTGAACATTGGAGAGGAATTTCGTTTTTGACATACTTCTAGACTTTTTCAAACCATGAGGGATTGAGAATTTAATTCTTTTAGATGATCAGCACTTTTTCTACACGAAAATACAAGTTTACACAATTTCACCTATTTTTAACACTAATTTTCCAAAGTTACAAGGTAGGAAGGGGATTTAAATATTTTAGCACTTCTTTAAGTTGTGTTTAGCAACTTTAACACTCACTTATTATTTAAAACTAAACCCATCCCTTCCCCTCTTTTCCCATCAGATTTTCGGCCCTCCTATTTCAAAAAAAAAAAAGAAACACAACCCTAAAGCTTCAAGTTGAGCCGCCACCCCTCCCCTCCCTTGTGCTCATATTTGGTTGTCACCTCTCCTCAAGGATTCATCCACCTTTGAAGCTTCTAACACCCCTTTGGTGTGTTCTAGTGGTGCTCCTCCATCCTCCTCCCAACAAGCATCATCTTGGTTGTAAGTTTTTCAAGGTTTAAGGCAAGTACAAAATTTTCTTTGATGCATCTTTCAAGCAATATTAATTTGTGTGTGTAGATCTAGAGGATTTGATGTTTTAAATTCAGAATATGATACTTGATTGGTATTCTAACAGAAACTTTTCATGAATTTGGCAGCCAAAGCGTAGATCTAGACGTGAGGGAAGGAGTGGAGTCGTGAGGGTGGGAGATCGGTCATGGTAGGAGAGTCACGGATTCTCCTCGTTTCCTTTGGCTTCGGGTGGGCGTGCACGGTCTAGGTGTGGCTGGGAACGGCCCTTGGATGGAGCAGGCTAAGCCCTTGAGGCCTTGGTGGACAAGGGGCTGCGTGAAAGGGCTGTGGTGTCATTGAGGTTTCATTGAGTATGTGTAGTTAGGGTTTTGAGTGATCATGTTTCGTTTGTGGTCATGGGCTGAGTCCAAAAGGGTTATGAGAAGATCCATGGGTTGTTTGGGTCTGGTCTAGGGTCTGGTCGTGCCCTTTGGTCGAAAGGAGTGGTCAGTTTAGAGAAATTTGACAGCACCTAGGCTGGTTTGCCCCCTGTGCGCGACCAGCGTGGTTGCAGACGTTGGCTTGGTTGCACCCGTAACTATTTTTGATATTTCTTTGTTCCCGAAGCTATTTCGTCGTGTTAGGTTTATGTGGGTCAAAGTTTGATGTCATTTTGTTAAAAAACGGATTTTTTATGATTTTTACGGTTTTATCGCGCAGAGTGGATTCTTTCGGGGCATTTTCGGGAAAGTTGGGAATTTGAGTCTTAGGGGCTGCCAAAATTCGTGAATTGTTTTATTTGATATTTTAAGCTTGTTTTTAGTTTATTTAAATCCTTTTTATCATTTTTGTGATTTATGGAATTTTCGGAAGTTATTTATGGTATAAAATCTCTAAAAATTATAAATTCAGTGTATGTGACTATTTTATGCCATTGTTGATGTTTATAAAATGTTTTATGAGCAGAAAGTTGTGATTTAAGGAAATAAATCTTCTTGAGGAATTTTGAGGAATTATTTTGAGGCATGAATGAGAAAAAAATAAAATTTTGAATGATGGGACTTGATTGTGGTTTTTCTATGAAGGATATGGGGTCGGGAGACGTTCCGCTTGCCATATCAACATGACGGGTCTGAGCTTCAGATAAGTACTGAAGTGCCTTTCCAACTGACGGGTCTGGGCTCCAGATAAGTACTGGAGTGCCTTTCCAACCTAGTACTAGTGTTTATTGGCTTGATCAAGCGACTTGAGGTTAAGGAACCACAGTCGAGGAACGGAATTCACGAGGAAAAATGTTTTAGCAAATTTATTTCTATGCATGCAAATGTTTTAACGTTATTGAGGATTTATATGTTTATGCTTTTAAATTTCAGAAAGGAAATTATTTTAAGTAGGACTATTTTCTTGCATGTGCATGTATTATTTATTATTCGTTATTCCTGTTTTTGTACTTGTTGAGTCTTCAGACTCACTATGCTTGTTGGATGCTGATGTGACCGAGATCGAGATCGAGGGGTAGGATTCCTGAGCGGGCTGCAGTCGAGCTTGGCACTTACCCAGCGACCTGCTTTTTTTCCGCTTGAGTTTGACAGTGATGTTTTGATCGCCGAGATACATTCTTTTAAATTGTTTATTTAGTGGGACGGAGTTTGATGACCTAACATGATATAAAATTACTACGCAGATTTTAAAACCTT
>KV008779.1:137761-149800 GCA_001598015.1 Dorcoceras hygrometricum
GGCATTTCAACCCCAGACCGATGGGCAGACAGAGAGGGTGAACCAGACATTAGAGGATCTACTTCGTGCGTGTGCTATCGACTTCCAAGGGAGTTGGGAAGCCAAACTACCTCTAGTAGAGTTCACCTACTACAACAGTTTTCAGGCTTCCATCGGTATGGCACCTTATGAGGCACTCTATGGGAGGAAGTGCAGATCACCCATCCACTGGGATGAGATAGGAGATCGAACAGAGTTGGGGCCTGAGATAGTCCAGCAGACGGCCGAGAAAGTGATGAGGATCAGAGAGAGGATGACCAGAGTCGACAGAAGAGTTACGCCGATTCGAGGAGGATAGACCTAGAGTTTACAGTGGGAAAGCATGTCTTCGTGAAGGTCGCTCCGATGAAGGGTGTTATGAGATTTGAGAAGAAGGGCAAGCTTGCACCCCGATACATAGGACCTTCCGAGATCCTCGACAGAGTGGGAACATTAGCTTATCGCGTAGATTTACCCCCGAGCTTAGCGTCCGTGCATAACGTTTTCCTCATCTCCATGCTTAGGAAATACGTCCCTAACCCTTCGCATGTGTTGAGCTTTGAGCCTCTGCAGTCGACGCCACAAATGACTTTTGAGGAGCGAGACGTTTATATTAGGCAGGCAGGATCGGAAGCTACGCAACCGGACTATTCCTATGGTCAAGGTCCAGTGGCTGAATCACTCCGAGGAGGAGGCCACGTGGGAGGTAGAGGCTGATACCAAGGAGCGCTACCCAGATCTTTTTGGTAAGTTTTCGAATTTCGAGGAAGAAATTCTTGTTAAGGGGGAGAGAATTGTAATGCCTAGAAATTTTCCTACCTAAATCGCATGCCTTACTATTTTATTTATTTATTCGCATGAGTTATGCTATTTGATTTATTTAATTCCGACATCGAGTTCTTTTTGAGATTCATGGTTTAGATGATGTGAGGTTGGAAATGAGTTGACGAAGACACCGAGGACTCTCTTTTTTTTTTAATCACTCTCGAAGTCATGCCCCATGCCTTGAAACTTTCTATTTTTAGAAGGTGAACATTGGAGAGGAATTTCGTTTTTGACATACTTCTAGACTTTTGCAAACCATGAGGGATTGAGAATTTAATTCTTTAAGATGATTAGCACTTTTGCTACACAAAAATACAAGTTTACACAATTGCACCTATTTTTAACACTAATTTTCCAAAGTTACAAGGTAGGAAGGGGATTTAAATATTTTAGCACTTCTTTAAGTTGTGTTTAGAAACTTTAACACTCACTTATTAGTTAACACTAAACGCAACCCTTCCCCACTTTTCCCATCAGATTTTCGGCCCTCTTATTTCAAAAAAAAAAAAAGAAACACAACCCTAAAGCTTCAAGTTGAGCTACCACCCCTCCCCTCCCTTGTGCTCATATTTGGTTGTCACCTCTCCTCAAGGATTCATCCACCTTTGAAGCTTCTAAAACCCCTTTGGTGTGTTCTAGTGGTGCTCCTCCATCCTCCTCCCAACAAGCATCATCTTGGTTGTAAATTTTTCAAGGTTTAAGGCAAGTACAAATTGTTCTTTGCTGCATCCTTACTTCTTTAAGTTGTGTTTAGAAACTTTAACACTCACTTATTAGTTAACACTAAACGCAACCCTTCCCCACTTTTCCCATCAGATTTTCGGCCCTCTTATTTCAAAAAAAAAAAAGAAACACAACCCTAAAGCTTCAAGTTGAGCTACCACCCCTCCCCTCCCTTGTGCTCATATTTGGTTGTCACCTCTCCTCAAGGATTCATCCACCTTTGAAGCTTCTAAAACCCCTTTGGTGTGTTCTAGTGGTGCTCCTCCATCCTCCTCCCAACAAGCATCATCTTGGTTGTAAATTTTTCAAGGTTTAAGGCAAGTACAAATTGTTCTTTGCTGCATCCTTCAAGCAATATTAATTTGTGTGTGTAGATCTAAAGGATTTGATGTTTTAAATTCAGAATATGATACTTTATTGGTATTCTAACAGAAACTTTTCATGAATTTGGCAGCCAAAGCATAGATCTAGACGTGAGGGAAGGAGTGGAGTCGTGAGGGTGGGAGATCGGTCATGGAAGGAGAGTCACGGATTCTCCTCGTTTCCTTTGGCTTCGGGTGGGCGTGCACGGTCTAGGTGTGGCTGGGAACGGCCCCTGGATAGATCAGGCTAAGCCCTTGAGGCCTTGGCGAACAAGGGGCTGCGTGAAAGGGCTGTGGTGTCATTGAGGTTTCATTGAGTATGTGTAGTTAGGGTTTTGAGTGATCATGTTTTGTTTGTGGTCATGGGCTGAGTCCAAAATGGTTTTGAGAAGATCCAGGAGTTTTTTGGGTCTGGTCTAGTGTCTGGTCGTGCCCTTTGGTCGAAAGTAGTGGTCAGTTTAGAGAAATTTGACAGCACCTAGGCTGGTTTGCCCCCTGTGCGCGACAAGCATGGTTGCAGACGTCGGGTTGGTCACACCCATAACTATGTTTGTGATTTATTTGTTTCAGAAGCTAGCTCGTCGAGTTAGGGTTATGTGGGTCAAATTTTGAGTTCATTTGGTTAAGAAATGGATTTTTTATGATTTTTACGATTTTATCGCGCAGACTGGGTTCTTTTGGGGCATTTTCGGGAAAGTTGGGAATTTGAGTCTTAGGGGCTGCCAAAATTCTTGAATTGTTTTATTTGATGTTTTAAGCTTGTTTTCAGTTGATTTAAAGCCTTTTTAGCATTTTTGTGATTTATGGAATTTTCGGAAGTTATTTATGGTATAAAATCTCTAAAAATTATAAATTCAGTGTGTATGACTATTTTATGCCATTTTTTATGTTTATAAAATGTTTTATGAGCAGAAAGTTGTGATTTAAGGAAATAAATCTTCTTGAGGAATTTTGAGGAATTATTTTGAGGCATGAATGAGAGAAAAAATAAAATTTTGAATGATGGGACTTGATTGTGGTTTTTCTATGAATGATATACGGTCGGGAGATGTTCCGCTTGCCATATCAACATGACGGGTCTGGGCTTCAGATAATTACTGAAGTACCTTTCCAACTGACGGGTCTGGGCTCCAGATAAGTACTGGAGTGCCTTTCCAACCTAGTACTAGTGTTTATTGGCTTGATCAAGCGTCTTAATGTTGAGGGACCACAGTCGAGGAACGGAATTCACGAGGAAAAATGTTTTAGCAAATTTATTTCTATGCATGCAAATGTTTTAACGTTATTGAGAATTTATATGTTTATGTTTTTAATTTTCAGAAAAGAAATTATTTTAAGTACAACTATTTTATTTGCATATGCATCTATTACTTATTATTAGTTATTCCCGAGTTTTGTACTTGTTGAGTCCTTAGACTCACTATGCTTGTTGGATGCAGATGAGGCTGAGATCGAGATCGAGGGGCAGGATTCCAGAGTGGGTTGCAGTCGGGCTTGGCACATACCGACCTGCTTTTTTCTGCTTGAGTTTGACAGTGATGTTTTGATCGTCGAGATACATTCTTTTAAATTGTTTATTTAGTGGGACGAAGTTTGATGACCTAACATGATTTAAAATTACTACGCAGATTTTAAAACCTTTATTTTGTTAGGAGTTGGAATATTCATTTATATTTATTTGTCTAGTTGTTACGCTTTACTTTAAGTTATGTGTGAGTTGGTGTTATTAGTTGATTTAAAAAAAATAAAAATTTATCCAGCCTTTTTCCCCATTTAAGATCTCTTTTAAAACAAATATACTTAAGAAGTGAGGGACTTTACATTTCCGTTCAGGCCGAAGGAAAAATTTTACCAACTTTTTAGCTTCTGTATGTTGTGGCCAATTTCATGCTTAATCTCTGATTTAGAGCACCGGGCCTGACATTTTGGTATCAGATCTAAAACTGGGATATGCTCGTTTCTTTTCTGTCACACTCGAGTCTAGGCACAGTGATTGTCCTCCTGCTTGTGCTTGACTACATGATTACCTGCTTTGTTTGTGCTTACCTTTGATGTACCTCTTAGATGCTGTCGTGGAGAGCTATAGGTAGTGTCGGTAGGCAGGTTGTAGATGATCCGAGAGTTTCGGATAGGTAGGAGGATGTTGCTCAGCCGAGTGTTCCTTTGCACCGTCGTGCGAGGCAGACCGAGGTTTAGGCGGAGCTTTTGACTCGACAGATAGATAATATGGAGCTAGTTCTTGCTAAGTTCCAGTGGATGAATCCTCCTACCTTCAATGGTGCTGAAGGTGGTCTTGCAGCCAAGGGATGGCTTGAGCACATGGTGGGCTTGTTTGACCGTGTGCAGTATGAGGATTAGAGGAGACTGAGTTTGGTGACTTTCCAACTGAGAGAACTTGAACAGAACCGGTGGAGGGGTGCTTCCCTAGCGATGACAGAGATGGGTTCGATGATCGCGTGGGAGAGTTTCTTTGCCGCCTTTCTTCAGTAGTACATCCCCGAGGTGAACTATAACAACAAGGAGCGTGAGTTCGATAACTTGGTGCAAGGGAATTTGAACGTGGCCGAGTACGCTAGGCAATTTTCTTCCCTTCTCGCCTACATCCTCACATTACTTGCCTAGAGAGGGTAAAGAGGAATAAGCTTTTGAAGGTTTGAAAGAGGATATTTATTCTTTGGTGTTAGCCGGTTTCCCTTCCACATAGGCTAATGTTGTTAACCGAGCGATAGAATTGAGGTGAGTCCCTCGAATAGACAAGCTCGGGTTCAACTGACAGCTGCACAGGGTGTTTCTCCTATGCCTTCTGGAACGTCTTCTTCCCAGCCTTCCCAGGCACCCCGGTCATTGAGTCGTGAGAGGTTTAGGCCGATAGGGACACAAATCAAAAGATCATGTTCGAGTTCTTCTGGTTTGGACAGTTCTAGTGGAGCGAGTCCGAGAGCAGCATTCTGTGGTCAGTGCAGAGGCAAGCATCGGTCCTCTCAATGCGTTGGAGTGCGATGAACTAGCCATATCTGTGGGTAGGTTGGACACTTTGCTACGGTGTGTGCTTCAGCCAGGGAACAGTGCACAAATCTATTGCAGTGCGGTTTGACAGGAAGTTCTTCGGGATGACCATATTTCCCTATTCAGTCCCAATCATCAAGATTTCAACCGCCGAAGGCGTCTAGGTTCAGAGGGCCTTCTCTGCTCAGCATCCGGGACCTCAGCAAACTCAGGTTGATGCGATGACTAGGGAGCAAGCTGATGACATGCCAGGAGAAATCCTTTCTTACCCTGAGTGAGTTTAGTTTTGACACAAGAACATAACACCAGTTGTATTGGATTTGTTTGAGTGGTGTGTGGGTTGATTTCTAGCACACCTTGTTTGAGTGATGTGGTGTCTTTTGATACTACTGCCGGTGTGAGGTTGTCGTCTTATGAGTAGTTCTGAATTGTGTTGGTAAGTTTGATGAGTAAGCTTCGGTGATGAGTTTGTTTTCTTTGGGAATGTTTATCTTGCTGTCGTGCGAGTACTTCAGGATATATGATTTATGTTTGAAATGAAACTTCGGAGCCGCGATTAGAGGTTGGTGGTATCCCCGTTGTTCGAGAATTTCCTTGGCAAGTCTCCATATGATATTTCTTAGTTTTCCTAGAACGAGAGATGGATTTCGGCATTGAGTTGGTGCCAGGGACTGCCTCGATTTTCTAGAACCCTTTTCTCTTGGCACTAGCTGAGTTGCGGAAGCTTAAGGACCAGTTATAGAGATCAGCGATGTACTCAAAGATTGTTTGGCGCTCAAGTTATCTTCATTTGATGTTCCGTGATGAGGATGTTTGGAAGACGGTTTTTCCCGACCAAGTTTGGGCATTAGGTATTGCTGCTGATGCCTTTTGGATTGAAGAATGCCCAGCTATCTTCATAGATCTGATTAATCGAGTTTCAATGAGTACATCGACCGCTTTGTGATCGTCTTTATTGACAATGTAGTGGTCCATTGAGGACCAAGAGAGCAATCGGAGTACATGAGTATGGTTTGCATGAAGGTATGTGAGCCTGAATTTTTGATTCTGGAAGAAAAGTTGACTTTACTGGTTGGATTTACCCTCAAGACCGATAGATGTTTGTGTTGTGCTCCGATGCTTCATTGAGAAGTTTGGGATGCGTTTTGCTACAGAACGATCGAGGCATAGTTTGCGTCTCATTAGTTGAAACCTCGTGAGACTAGATATCCCGTTCATGTCTTGGTATTGGCTGCCATCGTGTCTGCCTTGAAGTTTTGGCGCTAGTACTTGCGTGGGGAATGATTTTTGATATTCATCGACCCCAAGAGTTTGAAGTGTGTCTTCACTTAGTTCGACTCATTTATGAAACAGTGTCAGTGGATAGAGTTGATTAAGGATTTCGATTTCGGAATTTAGCACCATCCTGGGCGAGAGAAGCTTGTTGCTGATGCTTTGTTTGGGAAAAGCCCAGCCAACGGTGCTAGTATCATTGAGTATTTTGATTTTAACGAGCATTTGGGAACTTCAGGATAGTGTTTGCGGTCTGGTGATGGTTTCTTCGAAGTTTCCTCGTTTCGGATTGGACACCAGACTGATGCGGACGTTTAAGTAGTGTAGAGGGCGGACCATACATTTGTGAATTGAAGTTGGAAGCCCAATCAAATCAGACAGATGTTTTACCGTGGCTTTCGATGATCATTTGAGATGTTGAGGAATATTGGTGGTTTCGGACCTGACCAATTGGAGGGAGACCATCGTGGAAGAGACCTATGGTAGTTGCCATAGCGTGTATCCAACTACGAAGGAGATGTATCATGCCTTGGGATCTTAATAATAGTGGGAAGGCAGGAAGAGAGACATTTCTGGAATGATGTCTTAATGTTTGAACTTCCAATAGGCCAGGACCGAGATGATAAGATCTTGTGTTTTCTTCAGAGTTTGAGGTGTCCCAATGGAATTGGAAGCACATTGCTATGGATTTGGTTGCCCATTTTCCCTGTTCGAGCCAAGGATATGTTTTTAGTTTGGGACATGGTTGATGAACTGTATAAGTCAACCTTTCTTTCCCTATGCTCAAGCAAGTTCTAGGAGGTAAGTGATGGGACTTTACATCGTACTTTCGATAAGATTGCATGATGTGCCGCTGTCGTTAGTGCGGGCATTGACCCTAAGCTTAATTTTTGCTTTTGGAATAACTTGCAGGTCGTTTTAGGTCTAGATTGGCCACGAGTTCAAAGCATCACCCCCCGAATAGATGGCCAATCTTAGGGATCATGCAGACTTTATATGTTGCTACGAGTCGTAGTGATGGGTTTCTAGTATGAAATTGTGTCTTTCTACAAGTTTTTCTTTTCTAGAGCATGATGAGATTCTGAATTTAGGGTAAGTTAGCTCTTAGATTCATCGGTCCATGTGGCACTATCAAGCGTATTGGATTTTTGGCGTTCCGATTGTAGTTGCTGGCTGAGTTATCATCGATACATGATGATTTTCATTTGTCAAGTCCGAGGAATGTTAGACAAATCCTTCCCATGTGTTGAGAACCGATGGGGTTGAGCTGGACCAGAGCTTGAACTTCTTTGAATCACCATTGGGAATTCCGGACAGAAAAGAGAAATAGTTGAGGATTAAGACCATGCCTTAGGTTATTGTGCAGTGGAGTAGGCATGGAAGAGAAGAGGATACTTGAGAGGCATGAATGAGAAGAGAGTGGCCTCATCTACCTTGGATGCTGATTCCTTCCTTGTATTTTGTATTTTTCCTGGTACCGTACGGTTGTGTCCTTTTCGTAACCTGGTTATGCACATTTGGCGATCTATTTTTGGTAGTTTGTGTTGTGATCTCCTTCGTATTGTTCAAGATCTCCTTCGTATTGTTCAAGCTGTTATGGGGATAACAGCATAGTAGCGATTGGCTTTGGGAGTTTTGCTGTATGAGCGTAAGCTGATCTATGTAGAACAACTTTGATCTGAACTACTTCTCTGTACGTTACGTTAGTATTCTGTTGCAAAATATTTCAGGGAGATCGGCTTAGGAATGAGCAGCTTTGAGAGGTGCTGCGTAGCGTAAGCTGTTAAGAGCTGATGTGTAATCGGAGTTCAGCTTAGGGATGCTCTGGGTGCCTTGAGCAGAGTGTTCAGATCACGAGTGTTGTGCCGCGTTGTATAGTGGTATCAGCTTAGGCATAAGCTGGTAGTAACTCCCTGTGTAGATCAGTGTTGTTTGGGTCTTCATCTTAGTTGAGAGATGTTTGTAGTTATCAGATTGGATAAGAGCCATTTGTAGTTTTGGCTTTGGCAAGAGTTGGTCATGGTCGTCAGCTTTGACGAGAATCGTTCGATTTTGAGGACGAAATCTTTTAAGGTGGGGAGGATGTGAGGATTGTGATTAACCGAGGTAATTAATATCGTAGTTAGTTTAGATTAATAGTTAATCAGTCGAGATTATTCAGCTTAGATATCCATCTGTAGAGACGGATCATCTCAGACGCAAGCAGATCTTATGTTTCGTGCTAAGCTGATAGTGTAAGCTGTTTCGGGTTTCAGCTTAGGTCAGCACTGGCGCGAGCTGTTCGAGTGGCCTGTGCTGATATTAGGTGTGTAAGTAGATTGGATTTTATGGATATTTGACTTAGTTCGCAGTGCACGAGACGTATTGGATGGGAGCTTTAGTTTAGAGGTTCAACTCAGAGCTTGCTGGTGTGGTTATGCGAGCAGGTTCGACGTATTGTAGCACGAGCTGTTTGATTGGACCAGATTAGGTGCAAGCTGTCAGGTAAGTACTGTGCTGTGTTTAATAGTGCTGACCTCGGGAGCTGAGAGCAGGTTCAAAGTATCGTTTAGCAGGGAGCAGCAAGCATGAGATGATCAGAGAACACGAGCTTTTCCAAGTATATGTGCTGTGATCTGAGAGTTAAGTGAACATTTTTGGATGTCGTAAGCTAAATAGAGCATCCTAGGTTGATAGGTAGGGTGCGAGATGATCTGAGTCCTTCAAGCTGAGTAGTGTTGAGTATAGACAGTGTTGTTAGTGCGATCAGATCTGTCTTGGTGCGATCTGGTAGTGAAGAAGCTCTGATCTGTTCTAAGTTGAGAAGTAAAACGTGATATGGATAATCTTTGTGAGATTACGCAGCATTATGGGCTTAATAGTCAGATTAGGATGTTGTGCTGTGTTGTTGGGTTAGATCAGCTTAGGCAAAAGTTGATGGCAAAGAACAGGTTTAGCTAAAGCTATTGTTCTTGTGTGTGCTGACCGGTGCATAAACTGGTATGTTTCTACGATCTATTACAGCTGTATTTGTTGTGAGATGATTCATTGGTCAGATCAGGTAGGAGTTGGACTAGCTCATCAGAGCTGGATGGGGTAAAATTTGCGTACACGAGAGCTGATCTGCACACTAGAGCTGTTGAGTGCACGAGCTGAGATGTGAGCGTGATCTGTTGGTGTGCACAAGCTGTTAATGGAAGCATCCCGAGCTGCATGTCTAAGCTAGTGTCAGCTATGAAATCTGAGCTACTGTGTGAGCTGAGCTGTTGAGGTGCGTGCTGATCTAGGTATAGCGTACTGTTCTGGTGACCGTAAGCTGAGATGAATGCTCTGATCTGGTCAGAGTGTGCAACCTGATCTGAGCTGTGAGAGCGTGATCTGTTGTGGTGTGTGACCTGTGAATGCGAGAATTCATCTGTGTTTGTGCATGATCTGGTTGGTTCGTAATCTGGGTAGAAGTGGTCTGAGATTCCTGTGCATGAGGTGAGATATGACCTTGTAGCTCTGAGCTGAGATCGGTCTTGCGCTAGCTGATGTGGATGCGATCTTATCTGAGTGCGCGATCTGACATGACGGGCGATCTGGTGTGCATGCATGCCTAAGCTGGAGCAGTGGAGGTCGGAGCTATTTTGTAAGAAATGTAGATCAGATCGGGGGTTAAGTAGTATATATAGAACCCGTTTACCTAATACTTAGTCATTTTAGACCACAAATATCTTATCACCTCTTGAGTGTTCGAGAAGATCTCTCCCGAAACCCTCGCGGTTACTCTTAATTCGTTACCTTATTTTCCGATCGCCGGAGTTTGATCGACCAGTTTTGTTCAAGATAGGTATTGTTGGGTACCCTTTTCCAAACACATCATTTCCTTACCAATATTGTGGTCGGAGAAGGCAACTCCAAGTCGTAGAGTGCGTGCTGTTCATTGCTTCTCCCAGTCTTGTTTCAAATCCGAGCTGGTATTTACGAGCTGTAAGTAGTTGGCTTTGATTTAAGAATAACTTCGTAAACCTTGTATTAGATCCAAGCTGGATGTTGTAGCCTAGAGTTTGTTACCTCGTGGTCGGTTTCAGGTTCTGCTGTTGAGTGTTGAGCTAGTCTTTTGTTTTTGTTGGTCGTTTTAGGTTGCTGAGTGCTTAAGATCTGTTGTTGGTCTTTTCGAGCTGTTAGCACTCTTGTTTCTCCTGACGTGGCAGTGGAGGAGCGTGCGCGACTTGTTCTGTGCTGAGTTTGTGTGTGCTATGTTCTGCCGTAGCCCTTGTGAGGTAGTTTGGTAAGATTTGGGCAAGTACGAATCTGAGCTCGTATATACTGTGAGGATTGAGAAATTAGATTAGTGATTAATTGATTTGATTTGGGATTAATCACGTGTGATTTGAGGAATTTGCGAAAGGATTGAAGTTTCTGCTGATTTTCGAAAGCTGTATCGTTAGTTTAAGAAATGAGAATTATCGATTTTTGGTGAAGTCAACGATGGTCAAAGTTACTGTAGCTCCTGCTGGTGGAATTGGAATCAGCAGATATGGTGACATCAGCGTGACGCAGAGTCCAGTATATATATATATATATATATATATATGATATGTATTGAACCGGGGGATGCCTCGTGTTAGCTTGTATTGGGGATTTGTTTTGATGGATATACTTGTTGGGTTTGAATTGAGTCAACTTGTATTTTATTATTGCTATTTTGAATTCATGATTTGAAGTTCAGGCCATATTATTTCGAAAAATTTTTAAGCCCTTATTTTAAGCTTCCGTGTTTATGCGCTTATTATGTGTTAATTGTTAGTAATTAGCACGGGGCCTGACATTTTTGGTATCAGAGCTTAAACTGGGATAAGCTCGATTTCTTTTGATCACACTCGAGTCTAGGCACAGAGTATTGACTTTATTTTGATTTCCTTTGTGACTTATGTGATATATTATCTGTCTTGCTGTTATACCTGCTGTGAGATCTTATCTCTAGGCTTGTTTAGATGCCGCCGAGACGAGGAAGAGATAGGAGAACTAGACGTTCCGAGGAGGCGTCTAGAGCAGGTAGTGATGATGACGCTCAGGTTGAGGACGTAACTAGGCAGATAGGTGGAATGGAGTTAGTCTTAGCCCGTTTTCAGCGGACGAACCCACCGACGTTGGTCGGTACTGAGGGTGGCGCTAGGGCTGAGGCGTGGCTTGTTCAGATGGAGGAGCTATTTGACACCTTGGAGTACGCTCCAGAAAAGAGACTGAAGTTGGCAGTGCTGCAGCTACGAGATGATGCACAGCGCTGGTGGAGGAGTACTTCTAGGATGCTTCGAGATAGTGGGACGGTGCTCTCTTGGGATGTTTTCTGCGAGGCCTTTCGACGTGAATACACTCCAGAGTCCTACTTCGCTAGCAGGGAGCGTGAGTTTGACAATTTGAAGCAAGGTGATATGCGTGTGGCCGAGTATGCTAGACGGTTTTCTGCACTTCTAGTGTACATGCCAGCTGTGGCGAACCAAGAACGAACAAAGAGGAACAAGTTTTTGAAGGTCTTGAGACCTGACTTGTATCGGATGGTGTTGTCTGGGTCCCCGGCGACTTTCATGGATGCTGTGAACAATGCAGTGGACATCGAGGAGAGTTTGATGGATCCTGAGGCTCCAGTGCATCAGACGACCGCACGTGCTTCCCAGCCAGCTCAGGCGGTGTCGCAATCGTATCAGTCTCCGCAAGGATCACAGCAGTCTAGTCGCCAGCAGTTTAGACCTAGAGGGAAGCAATTCAAGAAGAAGGGCCATTCGAGTTCTTCTGGATCAGTGAGCTCTGGTTCTGGCAGTGGTTCGGGTAGCGGTTCTGGAGGCGGATTCTGTAGTCAGTGCGGAGGGAG
>KV008781.1:6651-18182 GCA_001598015.1 Dorcoceras hygrometricum
GCACAGGTCTTGATTTTGCTGAACATGTTTTTGTCTTTGTCCAGCGTTTTGTATAGAATGTCCCTGGCCACGTTGTCCAAGTTTGCTTTCTTCTTGTCATCATTGGTGTACTCACGTTTGTCTTTTTCAAGGTACTGGGCCTCGCCATTTGACACTGAAAACGCAAGATTGGCCTTCATTATCTTCAATGGCCCATCAGTAATAACATTCCACATCTCATCATCCATAGCAGCAAGATGCGCCTGCATGCGAGGAACTGAGCCTCGCCATTTGATACAGAGAACGCCAGATTGGGCTTCATTATCTTCAAAGGCCCATCAGTAATGACATTCCACATTTCATCATCCATAGCAGCAAGATGCGCCTGCATGCGAATCTTCCAGTCATCGTATTCATCTCTTGAGAACAAAGGAATCTTGTTTTGTGAGGTAGACATATTAATATGATGTAAAGCACAAAGATAACTGTTCAATAACTGAGATTTCCTGCTCTGATACAACTTGATGGTCCCGGATGGCCCATCAGTAATAACATTCCACATCTCATCATCCATAGCAGCAAGATGCGCCTGCATGCGAATCTTCCAGTCATCGTATTCATCTCTGGAGAACAAAGGAATCTTGTTTTGTGAGGTAGACATATTTGTATGATGTAAAGCACAAAGATAACTGTTCAATAACTGAGATTTCCTGCTCTGATACAACTTGATGGTCCCGGAAATAGGATCACTAAGCAAATAGGAGTTCAGGAAGGGGGGGGGGTTGAATGAACTCCTTCGATTTTTCTATTTCAAAACTCTTTTAAAAAGTTTGGATCTCAGTTATATGCAAACTTCTCAGCCAACAATATATGTGCGGAAATAGGCTGATTGGTTTGTGAACAATGAACAATGCGCAATAGTAAATAAATGCGTATGTAAAAGATAGAGTCAAGAGTTTGTTTCTGGAAGTTCAGATATCAATATCCTACGTCTCCCCTTCTTCCTCCTCGGAAGGTAGCACTAAAAGACTTTGATGAGAGTAGCCTTTCTACAATCACCCGATCCCGTAACCCGCAGCTACGAGAACTCCTAGCGCTTTACAACACTTCACGCAGACCTCGCTGCTGGTTTACAAGACTTTGAACGTTTTTCGAACTTCTTAACCAAGACAGTTCGTTACAGACGCTATGGAATATAACAATGAAAACGCGTATCTAGAGACTGTAAATATCTTCTGGATTCAACAATGAATGACCAGAAGATTGACTCGAAAGTATTTCAATGAAGATCAAAAGATGAGTTCTTCGAGTCTTTGAGCTTTTTGGAGATTTCAACAGAGTGTAGCTCAAGATTGAATTTGGCAGCAATTCAGTAATAGCAATAGCAAGAGTTATCTTCTTCAATTCAAAGCGTCTGCTATTTATATCCTTCATCCAACGGTCGATGAATCCAAATAAGGCAACAAATCCTTTTTGAATTTCTGACAGTAGTACGCCGTCAATTCTGGTCCACTACGAGGTAAATTGCGTTAAGTCAGGGATACGAATTATTTCCATAGATGAGCAATCCCGTTGTAACGACCTCTGCCAATGTGTACTATTCATCCAAAAATATCACTAATCTTGTCCCCTTAATTCCAGGCAAATTGTACGATTCTACGAATCTTTTCCAATTGAGTAAACGATCGTATTTGAATCAATTTTAGCTTGCGCCTGAAATTACTTTGACAACCAGATCCAATATCCTTCATCGTGGTTTCAAATGTTGCGACTGGAAAATACTTGAAAGCGTCGACTGGTTTTCACGTGTGATTTTCCAGCGCTTGGTTATTCATAAGATCCAACGACTGGTTGAATAAGACTCTGTAGCTCTCGTCTGGATAAAGCTCCACTGTAGCTTGCGTCTGGTTGCAAAACGGTGTCGCTTTAACTAAATAAAACGCTGTCGTTTGCACCTGCTACCATTTGAGATCTTGCGTCTGGATTCAATGTAATCCTGCGACTGGTTATCAAACACGCTGTCGTTTTAACTTAATCATACGACATCGTTTGCAAAGCTCCCGACTGGTTATACTTTACTGTACACTTCGACTGGAAACTAACCACTGTTCACTGCGACTGGAAACTAACCACTGTTCACTGCAACTGGAAAGAATTACTCCAAAACGCCGTCGTTTCTAATATACTGTTTCTCGCATCTGAATAGTAATCCTGTCGACTGGTTTTCTTTTCCTTTCACAAACACCAGATAACTTGTTCCATTTTGTTATCACCAAAACCATAAATTTTATCCTAACAGGAACAGTTCTTCAACACTGCACTTGTGAAAGAAAATGAAATTCTCTGTGTTATTCACGGAAAGGTTGTTGTGATTACTGAGGATCGGTTTGCAGGTGTATTCGAACTGCCTACAGAAGGATTGACTGATTTTTCGGAAGTACCAAAGAACTTGGCGTTTGATGCGAGAAGTTTGTTTTCTCAGTCTAGAGAGCCGAACAAAACTTCTTGCAAAAAGAGGAAAATGAAACATGAATTCCTCTTGTTGAACGACATATTGGCGAATTCTATGACGGTCAAAGCTGGTTCGTTTAATGCTGTCACCCATGAACGCTTTGTGTTGATGACGGCGATTCATTTTGATCTGAAAGTTAACTGGAGCAAACTACTGTTCGATACTCTTAAGGAGATGGCTGATAAATCCTCCAAGAGAGCCAAGGGCTACGCGGCTCAAATCTGTGTCCTATTGAAGGGAGATCTTGTTGTGACTTTGGAAGAGGCGAAGACCTTCCCTCCTCTGAAAATTCTTTCTGCCAAGACTGTAGGTACATATGTCGCCACGAATAAAACTATTGATGCTCGTGGTGAATCAGATGAGCCCGACGTGGATAAAGTAGCGGTTGTAAAAAGGAAATATGTGTCTAAAAAGAGATCTGCTTCAACTTCTAACAAGGACACAAATGAGGTACAGGTGGAGATAGTTGTCGAGAAGACTATGTCCAAGAAGCGACCAGCTGCTGCCTCTGATGCACCAGTTGTTAAGAAGAAGAGGACAGCAACGGGGAGAGCTTCTCCCACGGAGAAGTATATGGCACTTGTAACAGTAGCACAAAATGCAGTACCGATCCAAATCATTGAACCTATCTCAGCTGTGCCAGCTGAGCGTCCTCATGACCAAAAGCGCAAAGCACCGAAGAAAAAGTTGAGGTTGTCAACAGGTTCTGATGATGAAATTTTTGAGACGGAGCCAGATGTGGAGAATGTTGTAGAGAAACAGAAGGAACAGTCAGCTGTTGATTATGTGGATAAGATTATTGATCAAGTTCTTACTGAAACCACAAAAATGGAAAAAGACGTGGTGGAACCAGATGTTGCTGAGGGAGGAGCTATGGGAAAAGATTTGGCAGAACCAGTGGTAACAAGATCTGATGATATAGTAGTTGAGATCACTGAGCGCTCAATTGCTGTCAATGATGAGGATGATAATCTTGATGGAGCTGAAAATGAAATTTCTAGGACAATGGCATCTATTATTGCACCAAAACAGTTTCTTAAAGAGCCTTTGAGATCCGGAGAGGATGACGATATATATGGGGTTGAGCAACCAAATAAGATAATTGATACGGAGGAAGACTCTGTGAAGAATAAAGAGACAGATATTCAGCTTGTAGAGACTGTAACAGGGAAGGAGATTGATCCAGAGCCGGTGGCAGAAGTAGGACAGATTTCGTTAGATGAAGAGTCACTGTCCATAGATGATTTATTGAAGCGGATCCCTGCGGATATGATGCTTCCGTCAGTCATTGCTGCAGAACCCACGAAAATAAAATTTGGACATGGAATCACAATTAGAGGAGTCGTGAAAGGGGACTGGTACAAGAAAAGTCTCCCTAAAATTGCTGTAGCTAATAAAGGGAAGGTGCTCCTTGTCGAGCCAGACACAGTTAAATGGCATGCGGCCCATGAGATGGTTCAATTAATTTGCGGAGACATCGAATTTCTTGTACAGTTAAGAGAAAGGGTGATATATGAAGTTGCTGCATTTTTTAATTCGTTCAGTCTTCGAAGATTAGCGGTTCTGAAATCTGTTAGAGATATTGCTGCCAAAGAAGAGCAAGTGTTAACATGGGCTGAGACAGATTTCGTACAAGTTGCTCTTCAAAGGCGACTGTATATAGTTGCAAAGTATAGGGAACTATTGCTGCGAAAATTTTTTGAGGCACATCGAGCAAATTTCAGTTTCGGACAACCTTGGTCGGCTATGGTGCTTCATATTATAGATTTGTTATCCACTGCTTACAGTTCCTCTGTGAAAAATTTGCTGACGCAGAAGCAAGCACTCAAGCTAGAGTGGACAAGGCCGTGTTGTGCAATGTTGTTCGAAGGAGCCAATATTGATCGAGGGTTTTTGTGACGCCCATACTCATGGGAATCAATGGAATTGAAGTAAATAAAATCTGAAGGAATTAGAAGGACTAAATTCGAAATAGATTAAGCTGTATTCCCTTATACAAGATGAAATAAAGCAAATGGCGCCAAAATAACAGTCGAAACAGATTTGAGTTAAAGACTTCAGATTTCAATTACAAAAAAATCAGATATTAAAACTACGGGAACTCTATATGAATTCTCTATTGTTGTAATGGATCTTAATACAGTTTGTCAAAAGATCAAAAACAACAACAGTTGTGACTACGTGGAAAACGCTGGCCATTGACAAACACACGCAGCCCCAGATCTGGTTCAACTTGCGCAATCCGCCTGCCCCTGAGCTGCCTCACCTGCATCGGGAAAACTAGTGAGACTAAAGGCTCAGCAATTAAAACTGAGGATAACAAAGATCACATAAATGCAGGCATAACTGAAACATAATACATAAAATAAAGGAAGACATCTGAATCTGAAATCTCGCTACTGAAAGACAGATCGGAACTCGGATCTGAATTGCTTAAACTGAATGACTTTTGGTCTAGAAGCTCTCTGGTGGTCCTTTTTCATGAAGCATGTTAACTGATCAGTAACTCTCTGTGAAGGGATTACATTACTTCCATAATCTTGGTCCCTTCTGCTATGAAGGGATTACAGTTATACCGTAATCTTGGTCCCTTCCTGATTGACCGGGTCCTCTATACCATAAATCCTCAAATATGAAACTTTACTTACTTTAACTGAATTAGCTATATTCTGGCTCTTGAATGAAATTCAATCACTGAAATCTGGTAGATTCACTGCTATGAAACTCATTTTTTCTTTAAAAACACTACTGAGTGTACAACTGGACTTAGAGCTAATGATAACAAAGACCAGCTCTGAAGGAACGACTCGAGCGTGCAATCAGATGTGGTTTAACGGAAACAGATCTTATATGCAAAGGACAACATTGGTTATGTAAACGGATCTTAGGTGTGAAACTCTACACAGATGTGAATAACAGCTTTGACTAAAGAGAATGACTTGTTAATGGGAAAGACAGATCTGGTTCTTCGAAAACAGATTTGACTGAACAAAACAGATCTGGTTGGGAAAACAGTAATAGGAACTTCAGATCAAGTATTTCAGATTTGGTTGGTTACTCAGCTGTGAGAAACCCAAGCAACAGATTTGTCTAAAAACTACGTTACGCGTAAAAATAGACTTGGCTAATAAACATGAAATACAGCTTCGACTCAGACAGTCCCTAAACAAACTGGCTTTGCTTATCAAATCGGAACTCACTCCCGATCGAACCACCGTTGCTTATCCGTTTATATTCGATGTCTAGAGCCTTCGCAATACTTAGGAACAACAAGAAACTTCTCTTGGATTTATCTTAACTGGAATTTGTACAACTCAGTATATTTTAAAAACACAGCTGCTTGCTAAACCTTCTGGTGAGTTTTCTCAAAAATAAAGCATCAAAGCAGTGAATCCACAGCTCAACTAAAACATTAACTGAATTGAAACGGTCAAGCATACACAGAAAACAACAAAGTAATATATGTTTTCCAGATGTAGCAAGAATCAACTTTACTTGCCTAAATGAAGATCACAACGTGCAGACGGCTTCGGTTGAAATCCTCCTCAAGCACACTTCTAAGAACTTCTTAGTATTTTGAAAGAACTTAACGTTTTCTTGCAACCAAAATGAATTCAGAACCTTACGTAAAACATTTTACACAAGGAAGAATGATTGGGTAGTAGGTAAAAACACTTGAGTAGGCATGGTTGTCGTGCCAACTCTTGTCCTTTTAAAAGATTTGCTAAAAACTTCCTACTACTATTTTAAATTTGAAATCATGCTACCCTATTTTAAACAAAACAGATCTCCCAACTGAAATCATTTTATTTGTAAAGGGAATTCAGATCTAGACCATTTCAGATTTGTGCTTGGGCGAAATCCTTCTTCAAAGCTGGGACAAAGAAAAACAGATTTGAACTGAAATCTTAAATGCTCGAAATCTCAAAACAACCCTTAGAAAAGATAGGCTAATCGATTTGTGGTCATATGGATTTTGGGGCGCTACAACTCTACCCTCCTTAATGAAATTTCGTCCTCGAAATTTACATACCAAATAGCTCTGGATAGATACTACGCATATCCTCTTCTATCTCCCAAGTTGTTTCCCGCTCATATTGGTTAGACCACTGAACTTTAACCATGGGGATGCTACAGTTTCTTAACTTCCTATTCTCTCTATGAAGAATCCTTTCTTGTCGTTCCTCATAGCTCAGATCTGGTGCAAGTTGGATCTGCTCATAACTTAATACTTGCGACGGGTTGGAAACATATTTCCTCAAAGCTGATACGTGAAAAACATTATGCACCTAGGACAGATGTGTGGGTAATGCTAGTCTATAAGCCAATGTTCCTAATTTTTCCAAGATCTGGTATGGACCAATGAACCTTGGGCTTAGCTTACCCTTCTTCCCAAATCTCATTACAACTTTCATCGGTGCTACCTTTAAGAAAACATGATCTCCAGATTTGAAGCTCAACTCATGGCGTCTGCTGTCAGCATAGCTATTTTGCCTGCTTTGAGCGGTTCTCAGTCGATCTCTTACTTTCTTAATAGCTTCAGCAGTTTGTTCTACTAAGTTTGGTCCCAAACTAGCTCGTTCTCCTATCTCATCCCAATCAATGGGTGTTCTGCATTTTCTGCCATAGAGACCTTCGTAAGGGGCCATCTGAATGGATGCTTGGTAACTATTGTTGTACGTGAATTCTACCAAAGGCAGCTTTGAATCCCGGCCTTCTGAAAATCAATGATACAAGCTCTGAGCGGATCTTCTAATATCTGAATCACCCTTTCTGATTGACCATCTGTCTAGGGGTGAAAATCCATGCTAAAGTTAACTTAGTTCCTAAAGCTCTGTGAAGACTCTTCCAGAAAGCTGACGTAAACCTTGGATCTCTATCAGATACGATCGAAACTGGAATACCATGAAGTCTTACTATTTGGCTTATATACAACTCAGTGTATTTGCTCACATCATAAGTTATCTTAACTGGTAAGAAGTGAGCAGATTTGGTAAGTAGGTCTACTATAACCCATATTGAATCGTATACTTGGACAGTTTGGGGTAAACCTGTTGGCGAAGGTGGCGGATCCGGATCCCGTTTCCCGGGGGCACAGCGGAAGTTAAAATTTTGCCCCGAGATACGTTCAATACATTAAATCAAATCAATAAACCATACATAGGATGTTTATCGATTGTTACCTTGCTGGCGTCTAGGCGCCTGACTCCGACCAGTTTCACAAGGAAACCGGCACTTCAAAAGGTAGGCGGTGGTAGATCGTCTAATCAGGTCCACGACCGTAAACACAATTACTCCGTCAATCTGCACTAGAAGATCTGACGGATTTTTGCACGAACGGATTCTCCTCGTCACGCTGATCGAAACAAGTCCGATCACGATCATCGGCGGCGGCGGCGGCGGCGCTTGGAGGCGGCCGGCGGCGGCGTGAGGTTTGTGGAGAGGAGGGGGCGGCGTGCTATAGGTCTAGGGTTTGTGAATGAATTGTATTATAGCCCTAGAACAACTCTAATAATTAAAGATGGTACATGGGCTTGAACCGGCCCAATGGACTTGGGTCAAACCCAGGTCCATATGAACATCCGGTTCATTTAATTCACCGTGGTTTCATCATAATCCCGATCGACGATCAGATCGGACCGATCGACTCAGTTTCCAAAACTGAGTATTATGATGTGAAAACAATTTTTCATACCACCTAGTCCGAAATTACAGTTTAACCCCTCAACTATGGGAAATCGCAATTTGACCCCTGTTGACTTTTAGTAAGTCCCACTCCCTAAAATCCTCATCCTATGCTTAACACATTGAGCTCAGTTTCCGTGCGGGAATCATGAATCCAGTACTTGTGTGACCCTCAATGGTTCAGGGATACAGCTAGCCGTGGGCCCACAACCATTGTGACTCCGAAATCACAATTTCGGACTTGCCCAACGGATCATGGTAAAGCTCCTAGCAACATCTCCCCATGATCCCCTAGGTATCACTGATAGTGCCTGCAAGAACCACTTGGTCGTGGTTAGCGTACATTACGGTCCTTTCAACACATATATCCCGATCAGATCAACGACCATTGGTAAATCGAGAGTCGCTGAAGATTCGATAACTATGCATACATCTTGGAGATCGAATAGTGACATCGCGAGTGTTACTAGGTAAACCTATTTACCTAAAACACATACAGTACTCTGGCCAGAGATTTATACACTATTATCCCCTCAGATAGCATAGGATATCCACGCATGAAAGCGAGCGGTGAATCCTCGAAAACGAAGCATAGACTCCTACATGCATCGGGACCTCACCCAATCCCGCCACCTAATGACCCCAAGTGAGTCGGTAAACGGGTCAAAGTGAGGCGCCTATCATATAGAGTCTCAATGACGTTTCGAGTAGTGAGGACTAATCAGTACAACCAAGACCTCGGACTTATCCTCTCGACTAAATGGTAACCACTTGGAAAGTACGAACGAGGGTAGTTCGATAGATCACCAGGTGACAATCCATCTGCCTGATCAGAAGATCACAATTTTCCCTACCAATGAAACATGGTACTTCACATCGCAGATGCTAGTCTCAAGCTTGAGCGGCCTTATCCTCATTTTGACGGCCCAATCGACTAGGAACGAATTCAGAATACACAGTGACTATTAGATGTGTTTCATGATATCCATCATATCCACTATCACATCTAACATACACTATGGTGCATTCTTGGTCTTTATCCAACATAATTGTTAACATTATAAAATAATGAAAATAAAGAATGCCATAAATAAATGCGTATTTCATAAATAAATATTGTCATATAAAAGAGTCTATAAAACCCACACGCCACAAGTTGGCTAGTTGGGCATCTACTCTAATAATCTCCCACTTGCCCTACAGCCAACTACTCATCAGACGCAGTCCCATTGTTTCGTGATGTTTTTCAAACAACGGTCCTGGAAAGGGCTTCGTAAGTGGATCAGCAATGTTGTCTGCAGAGGCGACTCTCTCAACTGCTATATCACCTCTAGCCACAATATCCCGGATTATGTGTGTAACGCCCCAAAATCAATAGGACCACATTTATGTATTTTCTTAATCTTTTGGGCCAAATTTGCATTTTAAATGTTATGTATCGGCTGATTTATTGAGGTCAGCAGGTAAGATGCGCTACGGCTGGTACCAGTAGGCAACTCCAATGAGCGAGGCACGAGCTGGATTTTTAATTCGATTGAAAAATGTTTTAAGGAGGTGAAATGATTTCTTTTGGAAAAGGTTTGGTACTTTACAAATTTAAAATGATATGAAGGGAATTTTACTAAACTTTAGAAGTGTTTCATGCTTGATTTCACAAGTAACTTGCCACTAATCCCTTTCATATAAAAACCTGTTTTCAAAGTAAGACTTTCATCATTTGCAAAGAAAAGTTTTAAAGTGTTCTTCAAAGAAATTCCAGAAGAGTTCGTGCGTTGCTCAAAGGGAGGATTTATGCAGGAATTAGCTGTTGTCGTAAAGCTTTGTTTAAGGCAGGTAAAAGCTGATCCTTTGCTATACCATTTGAAGCATATATTGTGTTTTTATGGATCTGCTTGCCTGTATGTTTAAGTTATGTTTAAAGTTCATGTTTGAAATGATTTAGACATGAAAAGGAAGGAAAGATGGGTTCGAAAATGATGTTTTGATGTTTATGATGCTTCCAGTATGTTTTCCAGAAAGTTTATGATGGTTTAAATATACTGAGGATTCGAATTCAATTCCAAAAATGTTATGAATGTTGTTCTCGCAGTAGTTGTAACATCAGAATTCGATAACTGTGTAATCGGTAGATGCTGGTCGAATCATTATAAAGTATGGTTTGATAGGCAACGGCTGATGGCGTAGTTGTTTTGATATTACAAATGTCGAGTTATGTTTCAGCAGCTGTATCTCTTTGTTAAGATTTAGCAGCTGCATTGTTATAATGTTTACGAATTTTCTTATTTTTGCTGTGATGTCGGGATTTGATGATTTTGTGTAATCATTAGTTGCTAGTTGAATCAGTATAAAGTCTGGTTTAATAGGCGACGGCTGGTAG
This sequence comes from Dorcoceras hygrometricum, assembly GCA_001598015.1. NCBI lineage: Eukaryota > Viridiplantae > Streptophyta > Magnoliopsida > Lamiales > Gesneriaceae > Dorcoceras > Dorcoceras hygrometricum. The sequence goes on from KV008781.1 coordinate 17,205, forward strand.
CGCGATCATTGTTTTGATATTACAAATGTCTTTCGTAAATTCCAGCAGATGCACTGTTCATCAGCAGGCGCATCTTTCCTTGTTAAAACCAGCAGTTACGTTTCCTTTGTTAAGAATCAGCAGCTGCATTGTTATTGTAAATTCAGCAGCTGCATTTCCTTTTCAAGAGTTCAGTAGTTGCGTTGTTTTCATAAAATTAGCAGATGCACTGTTCACCAGCAGATGCATTCCATAGTAATAGTTCAGCAGTTGCTTTATTTGTTTCTAAGTGCTGTTCATTTCAGCTGGTATTAGTCTTGCGATTGGTACTATTCATTCAATCGTGTTAGCGCGTTTCCTTGCGACTGATTGATGCTCTAACGACGTCGTTTCTTTAAGTTACAAAATATCAGCAGGTAGTCTTGTCATCCTATCTGTTATTTACTTCAACGACATCGTTTCATTTAAATACGATTGTATTAGTAGGAGATCTTGCAGCTGGTTTCTGTTTATTCCATCTGGTTCATTTTAACTATATTCGCGAACAGCAGAGAGTTTTGTTTCATAAGTGTTGTTCCATTATCTTGCGACTGGTTTTCTTATCTCCAGTTCCCTTTCAACGATATGTTTCCAAAGTCGAATTCGATTCTCAGAAAAGCTTTTAAAAATGGGAAGCAAATGTTTAAAATGATGGAACCCGATGATTTACAGAATTTCAAGGAATGTTTAAATAAAGGATTGTTAAGGAACAAAGCTATTTTAGATTATGGTATAGATAGTTACGGTCACCAAGGAGAAGGGTGAGCATTTGTCTAAGATGTTGACTGCCCTTTCATAATGAGCTATATGCTGAAACTGATATCGGGAGTCATTTTGATCAAAGTGCAAATTGGACCACTTAGAACTTATATGCCATGACAACTGAAAATTTTTATTTACCCAATTCTCGTGGCCCCGTTGGGTTCGGGCGTCACAACATGGTATCAGAGCAACGTTCCA